>JXCR01135835.1:0-58159 GCA_002079205.1 Phalaenopsis hybrid cultivar | reverse complement strand
GGGCGATTAAAGAATTCAATTATAATTTGAAAGATGCTGGTGAGAAGAGATTATTACAAATGAATGAATTGAAAGAATTAAGAAATGAATCTTATGATAATGACAAAATTTATAAGTAAAAACTTAAGTTATGGCATGATCAGAAGATTAACCAGAAGAACTTTGAACCAGGATAAGAAGTTTTACTTTTAAATACAAGGCTAAAGTTATTCCCTGAGAAATTGAAATCTCGTTGGTTAGGACCCTTTACTGTGACTTGAGTTTATACTTACGGAGCTGTTGAAATTGAAGATCAAAAGACTTGAAATAGATTTAAAGTAAATGAACACAAATTAAAGTCATATGTTGAGGGTAAAAGACCAAATTTTAAAGAGATTTTAATGGTCAGTCAACCTAAATAATATCTGAATAGGTCGGGCCTGATGAAACTAAACCAAGCGCTTTATGGGAGGCAACCCATATTTATCTTTACTTTATTCGCAATTATAGTAGTTGCAAGCGCTTTATGGGAGGCAACCCATAGTTATCTTTATTTTTATTGCAATTATAGTGTTTTTAGCTTTATGGGGAGGCAACCCATAATTATCTTTATTTTTATTGCAATTATAGTAGTTTTATTTGAAATTATAGTTAGTTTGCGGGAGGCAACCCCATAGTTATCTTACTTTTATTGTTTAAACCAAGCGCTTTATGGGAGGCAACCCATATTTATCTTTATTTTTATTGCGATTATAGTGTTTTTGGTTGAAATTATCGTTAGTTTGTGATAGTATTGAACTCTACTACTCGCATTTACCATTGAATAATCATAAAAATTGGATCCATAGAGAAAATTGGAACACATTCGGACTAGAGCAAAACTGTGAAATTTTTTCCATGGGCGTCGACGGCGGGATCGACTCCGTTGACGGTGGGTTTTTCTCGAGAGTCCATACAATTAATTCTCAAGGCTTGCCGACGGCGCCATCTACACCGCCGATGGCGAGAAAGGCGAGATTACGGTTTCTGGAGTTTGAAATGGCAATTTTTGTCAGTTTTTGGAAGGATTTACTCCCTTTAAACTTCCAAACTCGGATCTTAAATTCATATTACCCAAAAATGACTTGAAACTCCACTAAATTTATCCCTATGTCTTCCAGTTCCACTGAAAATCCTAGATTTTGAGTGTTCAACCGGAGAAAATTTGTTAGTTTCGAGGCACAACGAATCTTTAACAAAGTGCTGACAAAGAGGAGATTAATCAAAGAAAGAGGATTCGTGAATCGAGGATTGAACAATCCTTCGACAGTAATTGAAGAGATGATTGTGTGACGACGATGAGAAGTGTTGTTCTACATTACTGTTGTCGTAGTTGTTCCTGTGGTGAAGGAGTTTTATGTTAATTTGCATGGAATCAACAAGGGAGTCGTCTATGTGTGAGACAGATGGATCACTTTTACTCCTGCATGGATTAATGAGTTATATATGATTGAGAATGTTCTTGTCTGCCATTATTCTAACTTCATCCCGACAAGAAATCTGATGAATGAGATCTACCAATATTTGACGGACGAGACTGAAGACTGGGAAATGAGAGAAAACAGGTATATTAGTTTCTCTGCTACACTTCTAAACCCCGTTTCTAAATACTGGCACTTCTTCATTTCTACAAAACTATTACTGACGATGAAGGCGGGTAAAGTTACTAAAGAAAGTGTTGTTCTAAATTATTGTATCCAAATGGGACTGCCAATTGATATTGGATCGATAATCGTGAAGTCCGTTTTGGGTCTGATCGTTCATGGATTGACTTATGGGCTTGGACATCCTTCAACAATCTTTTTACTCTGTAGTCAATTCCAAGTATCCTATGAGAGTTAGGAAACGANGGGGATTAAATCCTATGATGAAAGAAGTAGTAAAGAAAGAAATTTTAAAATGGTTAGATGTTGAAATAATATATCCTATTTAAGATAGTGCTTGGGTTAGTCCAATTCACTGTGTTCCAAAGAAAGGAGGCGTGATTGTAGTAATAAATGAGCATAATTAATATATTTCAAGAAGACTAGTAACTAGTTGACATAGATTATAGAAAATTAAATTCTACCACCATAAAGGATCATTTTACATTACCCTTTTTGGACCAGGTGTTGGATAGATTAGATGGACATAAATATTTTTATTTTCTAGATGTATATACCGGCTATCATCAAATACTTATTGCTCTAAAGGATCAAGAGAAAACAATATTTACTAGTCCTTGTGGAACTTTTGCTCTTCGGTGAATGTCATTTGGATTATGTAATGCACCTGCAATATTTCAAAGATGTATGATGTCAATTTTTAGTGATTTGATTGAGAAACGGATTGAAGTTTTTATGGATGATTTTTTTTTTATTTGGATCTTCATTTTAAATATGTTTAAATCATTTAGTGAAAGTTTTGGAACATTGTAAAAAGACTAATCTTATATTGAACGGGGAAAAATGTCAATTTATAGTTGCAGGATGAATTGTGCTTCGACATAAATTTTCATAAAATGGCATGGAAATAGATCCTGCAAAAATATAGGTTATATCAAACCTACCTCCAACTACCATAGTAAGAGGAGTTATGAGTTTTTTAGGACATGCTGGATTTTACAGGAGATATATTAATGATATATCAAAAATTACTAAACATTTATTTCAAATTATGAAGAAAGATACAAAATTTTACTTTAATCAAGATTGCTTTAAGGCTTTTGAAACTTTAAAGGAAAAATTGTTCACTGCTCCTATAGTTATTTCACTGGATTGGGTGAAACCTTTTGAATGAATTTGTTATTCTAGTGATTATGCAATTAGAGTTGTTTTAGTGCAGAGATATGATATGATTTTTAAAGTTATATATTATGCTAGTAAGACTCTTAATGATGCTCAAATTAATTACACCACCACTGAAAGAGAGTTATTAGCTTTTTTGTATGCTTTTGATAAGTATAGATCATATCTGATTGGAGCTAAATGTGTTGTGCCTACTGACCATTCAACTATAAAATATTAGATACAAAAAAAGGATGCAAAACCAAGATTAATTAGTTGGGTACTTCTTATGCAAGAGTTTGATTTTGTAATAGTCGATAAGAAAGGAATTGATAATCAAATTATTGATCAGCTATCGAGGCTAGAACAAGAAGAAATACTAGATATGGAAAAAGAGATTAATGAAACTTTTCTTGATGAATGACTTGATGTTGTAAAAGTATGGGAAATACCTTGGTATGCTGATATTATAAATTATATTGTTAGTGGTATTTTACCGTATGGATTAATAAAACAGCAATAAAAAAAATTCATGATGCAAAATCATATTTTAGGATGATCCATATTTATATAAGAAATGTAAAGATGTAATGATGACACGGTGTGTGTCTTATAAAGAAATTCAAGAGATTATTCAAATNAAAAGTATGGGAAATACCTTGGTATGCTGATATTATAAATTATATTGTTAGTGGTATTTTACCATATGGATTGATAAAACAGCAGGAAAAAAAATTAATTCATGATGCAAAATCATATTTTAGGATGATCCATATTTATATAAGAAATGTAACGATTTAATGATGACACGGTGTGTGTCTTATAAAGAAATTCAAGAGATTATTCAAAAATGTCATAATTCTGATTTTAGAGGAAATTTTGGAAATGATAGAACCGTTCATAAAATTTTACAATCTGAATTTTATTGGCATACTCTATTTAGATATATATATATATATATCAAAACATGTGATCGGTGTCAGAGAGTAGGTAATACTTTAAGAAGAAATGAAATGCCTCTAAATTTTAATTTGGAAATTGAAATTTTTTATGCATGGGGATTGGATTTTATGGGACCATTTGTACCCTCATTCGGAAATATATACATATTGATTACAGTGGATTACGTTTCAAAATGGATTGAAGCAATCAATTTACCTCGATGATGCTCGTAGTGTTTCAAATTTTTTATTTAAAAATATTTTTACAAGATATGGAATGCAGAGAGTAATCATTATCGATGGAGAATCCCATTTTAGAAATGCAACAGTTGCAAGATTGGTGGAAAAATATAATATAGTGCATAAAGTTGCAACTAATTATCATCGCCAGAAGAGTGGTTTAACAGAAGTATCTACTCGTGAAATTAAGAGAATTTTGGAAAAAAAGTGTTAATCCTAGTAAAATGGATTGGTCTACTAGATTAGATACTGCACTATGGGCATATGAGATAACCTATAAACGCCTATAGGAATGTCCCCATATAGATTAGTTTTTGGGAAGACTTGTCACTTGCCAGTTGAATTGGAGCATAAAGCTTATTGGGTTATAAAAGAATTCAATTTCAATTTAAAAGAAGTTGGTGAGAAAAGATTATTGCAATTGAATGAGCTTGAGGAAATCAGAAATGAATATTACGATAATGCAAGTATTTATAAGGAAAAGATGAAAGAATGACATGATTGGAAGATAATAAAAAGAGAATTTGAACATGGATAGGAAGTTTTATTATATAATACAAGATTGAAATTATTTCCTAGAAAATTGAAGTCTACATGGAAAGGGTCATTCAGAGTTATAAAAGTTTATCCCTATGGGGCAGTTAATATTGAAAACCCCAAGACTAGAAGAATATTTAAAGTGAATGAGCACAGATTGAAATCATATTTAGATGGTTAAAGACCACCTTTTAAAGACACAGTAATGATGGGTCACCCAGAATAAGACCGGAAATGTCAGTCTGATGAAATTAAACCAAGTGCTTTGTGGGAGGAAACCCATTTGTATCGTTGTTTAGCTTGCTTTTGAGTTTGTTTTGTTAGAGATATTTCACATATATTTATGTTTACGTCTTTATGAAGTTGACCGAAGAAAAGTATGTTGAGATTTTCATACCTATTTTACACTGATTTTGATGATATTGCACTTTAATTAAATGTATTTTTGATGTTTTGTTGTAGGTATGTTGAATTATGGTTATTGGAGCAAAAAGATGCAAAAAGGAGCGAATTTGGAGCAAAAAGGACCAAAATATGAAAATTTAATCTTAGGCTCCGATGGCTCCATCGACGCCACCAATGACGGTTTTTCTCGAGAGTCCAGAATTAAATATTCTAGAAGGCCGCCGACGGCACAATCAAGGTCGTTGATGGCGAGAACGATGGTTCTCCCTATAGATGCATTGATTGTGGACGATTTTTTAAGGGATGCTTAGGCAACTCTTGAAAACTCTTCTACACCTTTAAGAAAAACATTTTGGAGGCCGAAAAAGGGGAGTCCAGAGTGTCCAGAGAGGGTTGAGAGGTCTACGGGTATCCACGGGAGTGTAATTAAGGGTTAGATATTGCGAGGACTTCTTTGAGAGATTGTAAGAGTGGAAGGAAAGTAAGAGATTTCTTTCTCCTTGCGGCTTCGAAGGAGAATTTTGTGTGATGTAAATAAAGAAAGAGATCAGAGGAACTTTGAGGAGTTACTTGGGGAGGAATTTGAAATAAGTTGTATTTAACTATTGTAGTTTGTAAGACTTTTTTTTATATATGAAATCCAAGTTTTGTCGTATCTTCTCCATGAGTTCTGAGTAAATTTCTCTGTCTTTCTCATTGTCTTGACATTTTATGAAAAGGTGAATTTGAATTGGTTGTGCCATGAGAATGTTAAAGAAGTTGTGATGATCTTTTCACTTTAATCTTAATTTACTTTCAATCTGGCTAATTGATTTGTTAAATTATGTTGAATTTTACAACTAAAATGAGGATTACATCCAAAATTTAGAGAGGTCAAAGTCCTTACAAGATGGGTGGAAATAAATAGAGAAATAAAAATTATCAGGCATAGAATTAGAGATTTTAGAGTGACAGACTAAAATCCTCAATTTGGTCCTATCGTTTGGGTGTTGAAGTGTAGATGTTAGCCCCCAGGCTAGAGGAACGTGGGAGCTCCGAAGTCAGAGTCGGTAACCTCCCAGCCTAGCCGCAGATTTAGTAACCAAGTATAGGATTAGTCAATGTTCTTTATGTCTGGTTCAAAGGGTAATGAATAGGTATGCTTCTATTTGGCACAATATGATTTGAACTGATTCAATTTATCCATTCACTTAAATTTCTTGACAAGGAGAAGGATGCTTTCTTATATATTGAACTTCACATTAGAAACTTTATTAGTAGAATTAGTTGATTGAGAGTTTATTAAAATTACATTTTTATTTTAATTGCCTATTAGTCACAAATATGCAATTTGAACTATGTTGTTGTGATTAAGTATTGATTTTCTAGATCTGAAGTTCTTAGCCTCTAATATTACTCCATGTGGGATCGATATCCAGGACTACATTAGAACCCTATTTTACTTGAGCGATATGTATACTTGCATTGACAAGTGTGACTTTGCAATTAATGAATATTTTATACACATCTTTATCAAATCTATAATTGTTGTCAAGTTTTTGGCGTCGTTGCTGGAGATTTAAATCTTCTAGCAGTAGTATCAAATTCTTGTATTTTTAAGCATATATAAAGTCGCTGTCGAGTTTTTGGCACCGTTGTCGGGGAGTAAAAATTAGATTTTTGAAAAAAAATCATAATTAGAGTAACGGACAAATTAAGACTATTAGAAAACTTTTACTTGAATTGAAACTTATTTTCATATTTAGTTAACTATTTTTCTATGTGTTGATTTCAATTGTATGCATAAATTTGGACTTGAAAATTTTATACCCTACAATTCGAAATTAGAACACACTGTTAGGAGAATTAGAAAACTAAGAAAAGAACCTAGAAATCCTAACATAATGGAAAATAATGTGAACAATTAAGGAATAGAAAATGAACATCAACCGATACCTCTACGAGATTATGCAAATCCTACAGCAGTTGAAATTCACTTATCTATCCAAAATCCTAATGTAGCTGCTAATTCATTTGAGCTCAAACTTGCTATTATCCAAATGATACAAAATAATCAATTCGGAGGTACACCAAATGAAGATCCTAATTTACACCTCACTAGTTTTTTAGAACTTTCTGCTACCTTTAAATATGACAGAGTTTCGAACGATGTTGTTAGACTTAGACTTTTCCCTTTTTCACTTAGGGATAAGGCTAAGATGTGATTAAATTTGTTAGCACTTGGATCTATTAGAACGGGGAGAACTGTCACAGAAATTTCTATCCAAATATTTCCCTCCATCCAAAACTGCTAAACTAAAAATGACCTTTCACAGAAATTTCTATCCAAATATTTCCCTCCATCCAAAACTGCTAAACTTAGAAATAACATAACATCAAAGGCTAAGATGTGGTTAAATTTGTTAGCACCAGGATCTATTAGAACTTCGGGAGAACTTTCATTTTTTCACTTAGGGATAAGGCTAAGATGTGGTTAAATTCGTTAGCAGCTGGATCTATTAGAATTTGGGGAGAACAAATTTCTATCCTATTTTCCTCCATCCAAAACTGCTAAACTTAGAAATGACATAACATCATTTTGTCAGATTGAAGGAGAGTCGATATATGAATCTTGGGAGAGATTTAAAGATCTACTTAGAAAGTGCCCACATCATTCATTACCAGATTGGTTGATAATTCAAACTTTTTACAATGGATTAGTTGGATCTCTTAGATCGATTATAGATGTTGCGGTCGGTGGTTCTTTAATGTCAAAACCTTTTGATGAGGATTATTTGTTAATAGAAGAGATGGCTACTAACAATTTCCAATGTTCCTCTGAAAGGATTAATCCTAAAAGAGTAGCTAGTATCCACAATTCTGATGCACTATCTATGTTAGCTTCGTAGATTGCTGCAATATCAAAGAAATTAGATCATTATGGTATGAATTATTCTTCAACACCTACTATGATGGAAGAGAATTCATTTGGGCAATTTGTGGATGTTCAACCTTCTTATGAGACTCTAAATGCTATTAACAATAGACCCAATAATCCTTATTCAAACTATTATAACCCGGGTTGGAAGATTCATCCTAACTTTAATTGGAATAACAATTCTTCTGCAAATCAACAATGGGCAAACAACCAAGTAAACTCATTGAGAAATTCATCCAACCAAAGAAATGTTAATTATAGACCTTCTTATCCTCCGGGATTTAACAGTAACACTCAATTTAAGGAAAAGAAGTTGTCTATGGAAGAGCTGATACTGAACGTGGGTCAAAATTTGCAAAATTAAGGAAATCAATTACAAATTCAAGGAAACCAGATATAAAATCAAGGAACTTCTATCAAGAATATTGAAAACTAATTGGGGCATATTGCTACTGCGCTTAGTAACCAAACATTGGGAACTTTTCCTAGTACTGTGGAATTAAATCCTAAAGATCAAGGAAAAGAACAGATAAAAGGGATACAATTACGAAGTGGAGAACAATTGGAAACAAGAGTACAGAAAAAAATGGAAATTGAAAAAGAGAAAGTGGATTCAAAAAAAGAAATTGATCATGAATACCCAGATTTAGAATATCAACTTACACCAATGAAAATTACTGTGGAGAAACCTCTACCATCATTTCCTCAAAGATTGAAACAACACAAACAGAATAAAAAATTTTCCAAGTTTATAGAAATTCTTAAGAAATTAACGGTAAATATTCCTTTCATAAAAGCTTTAGAGCAAATGCCCAATTATGTGAAGTTTATAAAAGATCTTTTGAAAAAGAAAAGGAAGTTCACTGATAATGAGACTGTTGCACTTAGCGAAGAGTGCAGTGCAATTATTCAAAAAAAGCTTCCTGAAAAATTAAAAGATCCAGGTAGTTTCACTATATCGTGTGCTATCGGTGAAATATTTTATGGAAAAGCTTTATCTGATTTGGGAGCCAGCATTAATCTTATGCCTCTATCAATTTTAAAAAGATTAGGATTAGGAGAAGTCTCTCATACTTCTGTAACTCTTCAGTTAGCAGATCGTTCAGTTACTTATTCTAAGGGAGTTATAGAAGATATGTTAGTAAAAATTGATAAATTTATCTTTCCTTTGGATTTTATTATTTTAGATATGGAGGAAGATAAGGAAATACCTATAATTTTTGGGAGACCTTTTTTAGCTAGTGGAAGAGCTATGATAGATGTTCAAAAGGGAGAATTAACTATTAGAGTTAACAATCAAGAAGTGACTTTTAACATTATGAAATCTATGAATACCCTGCTGTTGAAAGAGACAATGAATGTTTTTGCATGGAAATTATTAAACATCTATTGAATGAGCATTTTAAAATTTGAAGACGGATATGAAGTTATTTTGGATGAAATAGAAAATGAAGAATTAGATTATGTTCAGGAAAGATTTGAGTAATGGATATTACAGAAAATGCTGATAAGAATCTAGCTTTTATGTTCAGGAAAGATTTGAGATGCTAGATATTACAGGAAATGCTGATAAGAATCTAGTTTCATCAATTATAAAACAATCTAAACTTGAGTTGAAAATACTTGAAGTATGTGTTTCTGGGAAACTCATCTACATTACCTGTTATTATATCTTCAGAGTTAGATGATTTGCAAGAGCAAAGACTTTTGGATACATTAAAAAGATATAAGAAAGCTTTTGGTTGAACCTTAGCTGATATTAAAGGAATCTGTCCTTTGATCTATATGCAAAGAATTATACTGGATGAACAATATAAACCAAGAGTTGATCCACAAAGGAGATTGAACCAAATGATGAAAGAAGAAGTCAAAAAGAAAATTTTGAAATGGTTGGATGCTGGAATTATATATCCTATTTTAGACAGTGCTTGGGTAAGTCCAATTCATTGTGTTCCTAAGAAAGGAGGGGTGACTGCTGAAGCACAGGAGAATAATGAATTAATACCTTTCAGACAAGCTACTGGGTGGTGTATTTGCATTGATTATAGAAAATTAAACACTACCACTAGAAAAGATCACTTCCCTTTACCATTCCTAGACCAAATATTGGATAAACTTATTGGGGCATAAATATTTTTGTTTTTTAGATGGATATACCGGCTACCATCAAATTCCTATTGCTCTGGAGGATCAAGAAAAGACAACATTTTCTAGTCCTTTTGGAACTTTTACTTTTCTAAGAATGCATTTTGGATTATGCAATGCACCTGCAACATTCCGAGATGTATGATGTCCATATTTAGTAAGTTAATTGATGATGGATTGGAAGTATTTATGGATGGAGATGTATGATGTCTATATTTAATAAGTTAATTGATGATGGAATAGAAGTGTTTATGGATGAGTTCTCTGTGTTTGGAACATCATTTGACGCATGCTTAAATTATCTTGAAAAAGTTCTGGAGTTATGCGAAAGAACTAATTTAGTTATAAATTGGGACAAATGTCAATTTATGATTGCATGAGGAATAGTGTTAGGGCATAAAATTTTGGAAAATGGTATGGAAGTAGACCCTACAAAAATTCAAGCTATATCTAAATTAACACCTCCTATTGATGTAAGAGGGGTTAAAATTTTTCTTGGACATGTTGGTTTTTACAGGCGTTTTATTAAAAATTTTTCAAAAATTACCAAACCTCTATGCCAACTTTTAGAAAAGGACAAGAAATTTGAGTTTACTAAAGATTGTTTAAACATTTTTCAGTTATTGAAAGAAAAGCTAATCACAACCCCTATAACAGTTTCACCTAACTGGAGAAACCATTCGAACTGATGTGCCATGCTAATGATTATGTTATTGGAGTTATACTTGTTCAAAGGTATGATAAAATTTTTAAAGTTATATACTACGCTAATAAAACTCTTAACGATGCTCAAATTAACTACACTATTACTGAAAAAGAGTTACTGGTTATTGTGTATGCTTTTGAAAAATTTAGATCTTATTTAATTGGGATTAAATGTGTTGTGCACACTGATCACTCTGCTATTAAATATCTGATGCAAAAGAAGGATGTCAAACCAAGGTTAATTAGTTGGATACTTTTGATGCAAGAGTTTAATTTTATGGTTATTGATAGTAAGGTAACTGATAATCAAATTGCTGATCTTTTCTTGAGATTAGAATACAATGAATTATCTGACATCAACAATAAAATTACAGACAGTTTCCCTGATGAATAACTCTATAATATTAATGAGTGAAAAATACCATGGTATGCTGATATTGTTAATTATATTGTAAGTGATATTTTGCCACCTACGCTGACATTACAACAGCAAAGAAAATTCATTCATGATATGAAAGCATATTTTTTGGATGAGCCTTATTTATATAAACAATATAAGGATCTTTTTATGAGAAGATGTGTACCTTATGAAGAAACTAAATTAATTATTCAGAAATGCATGATTCTAAATTTGGAGGACATTTTGGAACTGATAAAAATTCTTATAAATTTTTACAAGCTGGATTCTATTGGCCTACTCTCTTAGAGATGTTTACAGGTACATAAGAACTTGTGATCGATGCCAACGAGTAGGAAATATATCTAGAAGAAATGAAATGCCTCTGAATTTCATGTTAGAAGTTGAGATCTTTGACGTTTAGGGATTAGATTTTATGGGATCTAGAAGAAATGAAATGCCTCTGAATTTCATGTTAGAAGTTGAGATCTTTGATGTTTGGCTAGAAGAAATGAAATGCCTCTAAATTTCATATTGGAAGTTGAGATCTTTGATGTTTGGGGACAGAAGAAATGAAATGCCTCTGAATTTCATGTTAGAAGTTAAGATCTTTGATGTTTGGGGATTCGATTTCATGGGACCATTTATTCCTTCATCTGGGAACTTATACATATTAGTTGTGGTAGACTACATTTCAAAGTGGATTGAAGCACATGCTTTACTTCGTTGTGACGCTAAAAGTGTTTCAAGATTTTTAATGAAAAAAAATTTCACCAGATACGGAATGCCGAGAATGATTATCACTGATTGAGGATCCCAGTTTAGGAATAAATACATTCAAAAATCGGCAGAAAAATTTAATGTTATTCATAGAATCTCTACTTCCTATCACCCTCAAACTAGTGGGTTAGTTGAAGTTTCTAATAGAGAGATTAAACAATTACTGGAAAAGTCTGTAAACCCTAGTAGAGTAGATTGGTCTACTAGACTGGATACTGCATTATGGGCTTATAGGACTGCTTATAAAACTCCTATTGGAATGACTCCTTACTGACTGATTTTTAGAAAGACTTGTCACTTACCAGTAGAATTGGAGCATAAAGCATATGGGCGATTAAAGAATTCAATTATAATTTGAAGGATGCTGGTGAGAAGAGATTATTACAAATGAAAGAATTGAAAGAATTAAGAAATGAATCTTATGATAATGACAAAATTTATAAGTAAAAACTTAAGTTATGGCATGATCGGAAGCTTAACCAAAACAACTTTGAACCAAGATAAGAAGTTTTGCTTTTAAATACAAGGCTGAAGTTATTCCCTGAGAAATTGAAATCTCGTTAGTTAGGACCCTTTATTGTGACTCGAGTTTATCCTTATAGAGCTGTTGAAATTGAAGATCAAAAGACTTGGAATAGATTTAAAGTAAATGAACACAAATTAAAGTCATATGTTGAGGGTAAAAGACCAAATTTTAAAGAGATTTTAATGGTCAGTCAACTTGAATAATATCTGATAAGGTCGGGCCTGATGAAACTAAACCAAGCGCTTTATGGGAGGCAACCCATATTTATCTTTACTTTATTCGCAATTATAGTAGTTGCAAGCGCTTTATGGGAGGCAACCCATAGTTATCTTTATTTTTATTGCAATTATAGTGTTTTTAGCTTTATGGGGAGGCAACCCATAATTATCTTTATTTTTATTGCAATTATAGTAGTTTTATTTGAAATTATAGTTAGTTTGCGGGAGGCAACCCCATAGTTATCTTACTTTTATTGTTTAAACCAAGCGCTTTATGGGAGGCAACCCATATTTATCTTTATTTTTATTGCGATTATAGTGCTTTTTGTTAAAAAATTATTGTTAGTTTGTGATAGTATTGAACTCTACTACTCGCATTTACCCTTGAATAATCATAAAAATTGGATCCAGAGAGAAAACTGGAACGCATTCGGACTAGAGCAAAACTGTGAAATTTTTGCCTTGGGCGTCGACGGCGGGATCGACTCCGTCGACGGTGGATTTTTCTTGAGAGTCCACACAATTAATTCTCAAGGCCTACCGACGGCGCCATCTACACCGCCGATGGCGAGAATGGCGAGATTACGGTTTCTGGAGTTTGAAATGGCCGCTTTTGTCAATTTTTGGAAGGATTTACTCCCTATAAACTTCCAAACTCGGATCTTAAATTCATATTACCCAAAAACGACTTGAAACTCCACTAAATTTATCTCTATGGCTTCCAGTTCCACTAAAAATCCTAGATTTTGAGTGTTCAACCGGAGAAAATTTGTTAGTTTCGAGGCACAATGAATCTTTAACAAAGTGCTGACAAAGAGTAGATTAATCAAAGAAAGAGGGTTTGTGAATCGAGGATTGAACAATCCTTCGACAGTAATTGAAGAGATGATTGTGTGACGACGATGAGAAGTGTTGTGCTACAATACTGTTGCTGTAGTCGTTCCTGTGGTGAAGGAGTTTTATGTTAATTTGCATGGAATCAACAAGGGAGTCGTCTATGTGTGAGATAGATGGATCACTTTTACTCCTGCACGGATTAATGAGTTATATATGATTGAGAATGTTCTTGTCTGCCATTATTCCAACTTCGTCCCGACAAGAAATTTGATGAATGAGATCTACCAATATTTGACGGACGAGACTGAAGACTGGGAAATGAGAGAAAACAGGTATATTAGTTTCTCTGCTACGCTTCTAAACCCCGTTTCTAAACACTGGCACTTCTTCATTTTTACAAAACTATTACCGACGATGAAGGCTAGTAAAGTTACTAAAGAAAGTGTTGTTTTGAATTACTGTATCCAAATGGGACTGCCAATTGATATTGGATCAATAATCGTGAAGTCCGTTTTGGGGCTGATCGTTCATGGATCGACTTATGGGCTTGGACATCCTTCAACAATCTTTTTACTCTGCAGTCAATTCCAAGTATCTTATGAGAGTTAGGAGAAGATACTTCTACCTTGGAAGCCCTTAGACCCGACCGAGAAGTTCCCAGCCAATGAAGATGAGAATGATATGACTATTATTGTAGATCAATCGTCTCAGAATTTACTACCTATTCAGCCTCTAATTCTGGACAAGACACTAGTGATCCTACGCAGAATCAAGAAACTAGAGAAAGAGGTAGAAAATGTTATGAATGCAATTAACAATATCTCTGATTTTTTTGATCATTTAGGCTGGAAGATGAAAGAGGATTTTGATCACTCTGGACATATCAAAAGAAGTTTGATACGATTGACGAGAAAGATGGGATTGATAGAAGAGGAATCTACTAAAGAATTCCCATACCAACCCTTCTATAACCTCTTCGTTCATGTTCAATCTATGGGCAATAGCAGAGGAGAAACAAGCACTAAATCAGAGGAATAGTAGATTTACTTTACTATCTATATGTCTATGTGTGTGATTTGATGTGAACTTATGTGTTTGCTTTATTTTTGAATTTTTCTTTCAGATCTCAGTATAGTTGAGATTGAGAATAAAATGTTTTGCTTTCAGCGTTTAGAATGTTGTGGTTTGGATTTTGACANCCATACCAACCCTTCTATAACCTCTTCGTTCATGTTCAATCTATGGGCAATAGCAGAGGAGAAACAAGCACTGAATCGGAGGAATAGTAGATTTACTTTACTATCTATACGTCTATGTATGTGATTTGATGTGAACTTATGTGTTTGCTTTATTTTTTAATTTTGCTTTTAGATCTCAGTATAGTTAAGATTGAGAATAAAATGTTTTTCTTTCAGCGTTTAGAATGTTATGGTTTGGATTTTGACGCTCAATTGATGTATTTAGGTTGATAA
This sequence comes from Phalaenopsis hybrid cultivar, assembly GCA_002079205.1. Lineage (NCBI taxonomy): Eukaryota > Viridiplantae > Streptophyta > Magnoliopsida > Asparagales > Orchidaceae > Phalaenopsis > Phalaenopsis hybrid cultivar. The sequence continues at coordinate 43,256 of JXCR01135835.1, read as the reverse complement.
AATACCAAACTTATGTGTGTCGTGTAACATGTATTGTAACCCTTGGATTTTATATATAATTATTATATTTTATGTTTTGAAAGTTATTTGTGTTAGTACATAATTTAATCACTTAAAAATTTATGTCTAGAATGATTAAACAGAAGTCGACGAGGCTTGAAATTTATCAAAATCGCAAAAATCTGGAAATTAAACAAATTTTGACAATCTCGCCGACGGCGCCATCGATGCTGCTGACGGTGGATTTTTCCCGAGACTTAGGCTATTTAATTCAATAGAGCTCGCTGATAGCGCAGAAGACCCCTCCGACGGTGAGATACCGGAAAAACACTTTTAACTGCAGTTTTGACCACTCAACCNTCTCGCCGACGGCGCCATCGATGCTGCTGACGGTGGATTTTTCCCGAGACTTAGGCTATTTAATTCAATAGAACTCGCTGACAGCGCAGAAGATCCCTCCAATGGTGAGATACCGGAAAAACACTTTTAACTACGATTTTGACGAGTCAACCGCCACTACTCATCATCCCCTTTTTCTAAAAAATGAAAATTTTGACCTAGGGCTTGAGAGATCTTGGATTTGGGGTGATTTCAATGCGTTTAGACATAGAATTTTATCATCTCTCGGTAAGAGCTTCACTTCAAACTAAAAATATTTGATTTTCACCTTGAATTTCTCCCACATTAAGGAGATTCAAAAAAAAATTTGAGAATGTGGAGAAACATTTGGAAGAAATTCATGGAACTTAGTTTTGAACTCCTAGAGTCACTCTTAGAAGCCATTATTTGAGTATTTGAAGTGTATTTGGGAATTTTTTTATAATTTTGATTAGATTGAAATGACTCTGCGACAAAAGAGGTGACTTGAGCTTGACGAGTCTCGCTTCATCAATGCGAAGGCTCAGTCGAGATTTACTTCACTATTTTAAGGGAAGATATGTATCCAAGATTGTGTTTTTGAGAGTCCGGGAGGAGAAGTTGAACGAGTTATTTCTGAACGGAAGTGGGAAATTTTTTCTTATGCCACCAATAAGGCTGTTGTGAATGTTGTGAAAGAATTATATGCTAATGCGTTCTCTTCTGAGGACAGAACTGTTCTAGTAAGAGGGTTTTCTGTTGAGTTTAGTGCCACCTGCATTAACTCATTCTATGAAGTCCCAGACTCCTATATCTGCAATTATGAAACCTTTAGTACAATGGAAGGCCCATTGAAAAATGTCATTAACTTTCTCACTGATGGGAAAGGGACATGAAAGATAAAGCAGCGAGAATGGGTAAATTTTTCTGCTTCCATGTTAAATTCCACATCTAAAGCGTCGCATTATTGTATTTCCTCTACTTTGTTACCTACCTATCACCATAGTAAGGTAACAAGAGATAGAACTATTTTGAATTTTTGGATTCAGAATAATCGGACAATAAATGTGGGGAGAATTATTTATAAGAATATTTTGACCACAACAAGGAGTAAATCAAGTGGAGGTCTGGGACATCCTGGTCTCATTTATGCACTTTGCCAACTTTCTAGAGTTGACGCTGAAGATGATGAAGAATGGGTTTACCCTACGAAACCCATTAGTAAAGTTAATTTAAAGATGTATAAATCCCATTAAGGATGGAGATCTGGGAGTAGGAGTAAGAACCTTCTACTAGTAGAGATGTTCCCTCTACAAGTTATGATCTTCCACCTTCTAGTTCCCGTACCCTACCTTCTACTAGTAGAGATGTCCCCTCTACAAGTTATGACCTTCCACCTTCTAGTTCCCCTATGCCTTCTACTAGTAGAGATGTCCCCTCTACAAGTTATGACCTTCCACCTTCTAGTTCCCTTACCCTTCTACTAGTAGAGATATCCCCTCTACTAGTTATGACCTTCCTTCCTCTAGTTCCCCTACCCTTCACGATTTAATGAATGAGTTAAGCTTGCAGTGAAAAAATATAGAGAAAATAAATGAAAGAATTGGGGGATTAGAACGTAGACATGTTCATGATAGTGTGTATCTACGGAGGCATTTTGACTTCGAGATAGCTTCTTACGAAGCTCAGGCCCGACACTACAGAGGTGAGCCTGATGTTACTTTTCCTGAATGCCCCCGTTATACTCAGTATCAGCCCAATCCATCTGCTGACTAGGGAGACGAGGATATAGTATGGGATTTTGATATATTATAGTGATTGATGTACTTTTGTTTTGTGGTTTTTTTATGGAGATAAATGTATGTTGTTTGTGCTTTCATTTTATTGTCTATTTTATTTTATGTTTGCGTAAGTGTTTAATGTTGTAATTTAAAAATTGCATTTGTAGTTGTAATAGACTTTGATTAGTACTTTGTAAAATTGTAATGTCGTGTGATTTTTTTTTTTGCATTGTGATTTATTTGTAATTGTTTTTATTTACTATTGTGATGTGTTAGTGAAATATTGTGTGTGTATAATGTTTAGTTTTGTACTTATTTCAAAATTTCATTACCCAGCAACTTCTTTAATGATTTATATGTATAGAAAGCTCCTAATATTACAGATCAGTTGAAGTAAAATTTTGAGAAGGAACTGCAAAAATTTCTTAATGATGAAAATGCCTAAAGTATTGAGGTATGATTTATATTTAAAATCTTTCTTTCCACCTGTATCATTCCATATTGAAAAATTTAAGTTTGGGGGAGAGAAAAAAAAGATTAACTATTATATGTTTTCAATTTAAATATTTTCAAAAATTATTAATATGATTTTTTGTAGTAAATTTAATTCAGATAACTATATTTTGTAGATATTTAAATATTATGGTAGATTTAAAGAAATATTTTTGTAAGGAAAATTAATTTTGTAGATTAAGAAATTTACTATAAGAGATTAAGATTATAGTTACTATTTTAAAGTAAAGGAAACTATATTTTGAAGTATTAAGAATCTTGGAAATTTATTTGAGAAGAAAAGATTGGGGCTCAATGATGTAAAAGCTATGAAATTTGAATCTTAGAAATTCATTTGAGAAGAAAATAAAGTAAAGGAAACTATATTTTGAAGTATTAAGAATCTTGGAAATTCATTTGAGAAGAAAAGAGTGGAAAATTAATTTTGTAACTTAAGATATTTAGTATAAGAGAATAAGATTATAGTTAAGTATTTAAAAATGAAAATTAATTTTGTAACTTAGGATATTTAGTATAAGAGAATAAGATTATAGTTAACTATTTAAAGTAAAGGAAACTATATTTTGAAGTATTAAGAATCTGGAAATTCATTTGAGAAGAAAAGATTGGAGCAAGAAAACTATATTTTGAAATATTAAGAATCTTAGAAATTCATTTGAGAAGAAAAGATTGGGCCTCAATGATGTAAAAGCCTTGAAATACTTATAAAGCAAAGGAATGCTTTGAGTTTCAAATTTAGGGTAAGAAAAGTGAAGTTCAAAATAATTAAAGGCTATCCAGATATAGTAATCTTCACTTGAAAAAGAAAAAGAAATGATTAACAACAATCCTTGAAAAGAAAAGAAAAATATATAGGATTGAAAGCAATCCAAATGAAAAAGAAAAAAAATATAGAAGTGAGGAGAAGCTTGAGGAGATTCCTAATCAAAAATTGGCTTCACTTGGACCTACCCAAAGGGAAAACCTAAATACATTCCTGAACTTATATTTATGGAATAGTATCTTCACTAGTATTGTTCTCATGAAGTTCCTATCATTTGAATATTCTAAGTGCTTAATATTAAAACATATAGTCATTCTTGAAAAGAATAGAAAACTAGAACTCTTAAACTTGATGACTAGATAGTCTTGTAACTATAGAGTTAATTTAATTACTTGAAATTTTTCTAAAAATCTTACTATGATATTTACTTAAATCAAACTTATAGTATTTCTGAATTAAGACTTTACCACAAAAGATCATAACTTTTATGTAATACTAAAATTACTTGAGGACAAGTAATAGTTAGGTTTGGGGGATTTTGACCAAAGAAAAATATGTTGAGATTTTCATACCTATTTTACATTGATTTTGATGATATTGCACTTTAAAGAAAGGTATTTTTGATGTTTTGTTGCAGGTATGTTAAATTATGGTCGATTGGAGCAAAAAGATGCAAAAAGGAGCAAATTTGGAGCAAAAATGACCAAAATATGAAGATTTGATCTTGGGCGCCGAAGGTGCCATCGACGCCGCCGACGGCGGGTTTTTCCCAAGAGTCCATAATTAAATATTCTAGAAGGCCACCGACGGTGCTATCGATGCCGCCAACGGCGAGAACAATGGTTCTCTCTATAGATGCAATGAATGTGGACGATTTTTGAAGGGACGCTTAGGCAACCCTTGAAAACTCTTCTACAACTTTAAGAGAAAAATTTTGGAGGCCAAAAAAGGGGAGTTCAGAGTGTCCAGAGAGTGTCGAGAGGGCTACGAGTGTCTAGGGGAGTGTAATTTAGGGTTAGGTATTGTGAGGAATTCTTTGAGAGATTGTAGGAGTGGAAGGAAAGTGAGAGATTTTTTCCTCCATATCCCTTCAAAGGAGAATTCTATGTGTTGTAAGGAATAAAAGAGATTAAGAGGAACTTTGAGGATTTAATTGGGGAGGAATTTGAGATAAGTTGTATTTACTTATTGTAGTTTGTATGACTTTGTTTTTATATATGAAATTCATATTTTGTCGTATCTTCCCCAAGAGTACTGAGTACTTTTCTCTGTCTTACTCCCTTGTCTTGAGATTTTGTGAAATGGTGATTTGAATTGGTTGTGCCATGAGAATGTTAAAGAACTTGTTAGTTTGCTTTGAATTTTATGAAAAGGTGAATTTGAATTGGTTGTGCCATGAGAATGTTAAAGAAGTTTGTGATGATCTTTTCACTTCAATCTTAATTTACTTTCAATCTGGCCAATTGATTTGTTAAATTATGTTGATGATCTTTTCACTTTAATCTTAATTTACTTTCAATCTGGCCAATTGATTTGTTAAAATACATTGAGTTTTAAAACTAAAGTGAGGATTACATCCAAGATTTATGGAGGTCAAAGTCCTTAAAAGTTGGGTGCAGATAAATAGGGAAATAAAAATTATCGGGCGTAGAATTGGAGATTTTAGAGTGACAGACTAAAATCCTCAATTCGGTCCTATCGTTTGGGTGCTGAAGTGTAGTTGTTAGCCCTCAGGCGAGGGGAACGTGGGAGCTCCGAAGTGAGAGCCGATATCCTCCCAACCTAGTCGCAGATTCAGTAACCAAGCATAGGATTAGTCAATGTTCTTTATGCCTGGTCCGAAAGGTAAAGAATAGGTATGTTTCATTTTGATACAATACAATTTGAACCGATTCAATTTATCAATTCACTTAAATTTCTTGACAAGGAGAAGGATGTTTTCTTATATATTGAACTTCACATTAGAAATTTTTTTAGTATAATTAGTTGATTGAGAGCTTATTAAAATTTTATTTTTATTTTAATTGCCTATTACTGACAAATATGCAATTTGAACTATGTTGTTGTGATTAAGTATTGACTTTCTAGAACTTAAGTTCGTAGCCTCTAATATTACTCCCTATGGGATTGATATCCTAGACTCTTAGAGCCCTGTATTACTTGAGCGATACATATACTTGCGTTGATAAGTGTGACTTTGCAATTAATGAATATTTTATACACATCTTTATCAAATCTATAATTATTGTCAAGTTTTTGGCGCTGTTGCTGAGATTTTAAATCTTCTAGCAGCAGTATCAAATTCTTGTATTTTTTAGCATATATAAAGTCATTGTCAGTAGTCCTTCTATTTGATAAAATATTTAAAAACATCTTTGTTTGCCTAATTTTATGGAAAAATTGAGAATTTATTGGATCAAAATCGTAACGGCAAAAATTTTGGAACTGGCACATGATGCGCCACTTTTCAGAGAGCTAGCGTATGTTGCGCTAAATCGGTGCATGATGCGCCGCTGGTCCGAAAATGTTTAAAACGTGTCAAATGGTGGTTTTTGTCATTTATTCTCTATATAACTTATAAAAAGCAGCTCTAAACCATATTTTAGGGGGTAAACGAGGGAAGAGTCATCATTTTTTAATGTCTATGGCTTCCCAGTCTAGAAACTCCGCTAGATTTAGAATTTTCAATCGAAGAAAGTTCATCAGTTTTGATGCACAAAAATTACATGATCGAGTTCTAGTGAAGAAGAGGCTTATCAAAGAAAGGGGATTTGTCAATCGATGATTCAACACGCCGAATACTCGAGTAGAGGAGACTATTACGCAGAGGCGTTGGGAAGTGCTTTGCTACACTACTATCGCTGTTGTTGTTCCCGTAGTAAAAGAATTTTTTGCAAATCTTCATGGGATCAACCAAGGAATGATTTACATGTTTGGTAGGTTTGTGCAATTCACTCCTTCAAGAATAAACAAGATGTTTATGATTAAAAAATGTTTATGTCTGCCATTATGCAAACTTTACCCCTACAAGAGAGAATAAGAATGAACTCTACCGCTTCCTTACAGATGAAGATGATAATTGGGAGACCAAACATGATGGAAATTTAAGTTTTAGCATTTCTTTATTGCATTGAAGTTACTGCCTACCATGAAAATTAGTAAGGTCACTAAGGAGAGTGACATTCTAAATTACTGCATTCAAACCGGAAAACCTATTAATGTTGGAGTTATTATTATGAAATCAGGTTTGGGTTTGATTGTGAATGGATCTGAAATTGGATTGGGACATCCATCCACTATTTTCTTACTTTTTAGTCAAGCTCAAGTACTTTATGAAAGTTGGGAAAAAGTGTTACTTCCTTGGAAGCCAATGGATCCCAAAGTCTACTACAACTGTATTAGAATGGGAGATGAAAATGATATGAATGTACTGATGGATCAAGGATCTTAGAATTCATCACCTGTTCAGCCCTACTACAACTTGAGTGCACTTTCAAAAGTGATCAAGAAGATAGAAAAAGATGTGCAGAATCTCATGCATGTGATTGAGAATATTAGTGAAATATTGGATCATCTAGATTGGAGACTGAAGGAACATTTTGAGCATATAGGGCGTATTGAAGATGGATTGGTACATATGTTTAAGAAACATGTTTGGATTGAGGAGGAAAATTCTACTAATAATTTTCCATTTCAACCCTTCCACAATATGTATGTGCACTACCAATCGATGGGAGATATTCAGGAGGACGATAGTGAAGATGATGTTTGATCTTAATTTATGTTTTGTGTAGTACTCTTTATTTTAGTTTGTTTTGTTGGATTGCATTTCTTTTCTAATGAACACTATCTATGTTTATATTTTCAATTTTGATGTTTAAATTTCAGAGTTAGGATGTTGGTTTACTTTAGAACACTGAATTTGATGTTTGTTGGCTTGAAAAATGTTTGTTTGTAATAGCACGGATTTTATAAATAAATGTTAGTTTTGTGTTGTTTGTGAAAGTTTGGTATTAGTATGATGTTTATATATGCTTAGAAAGGTTTATTTGAGTCAGATAGAGGTTGACGTAAAGTGGCAAGGAACAGATTTCCACAAAAATTGAAATCTCGAAAATTTGAGCTGTGGCGCATGATGCCCAAATTGGCACATGATGCGCCAACTTACATAGCCTTGGCGCATGATGCGCCAAAGGTCCAAACATGCTATATTGCCTAGAAAACCATAAAATCACATGAAAAAACTCCATTTTCACTACATGAGTCATCTTCTACCTCAAGACCTTGGTCTAGGGCATCACATTGTGGGCAAAAGAGAAGGATTCAGAGGCTAAAAATTATAAATTTCATCTTCTCTTAGTAAGAGCTTCACTTTAACTTGAAAATATTTTATTTTCATCACGAAATTTGGGAGATCCAAAAATTAGGTTTTTTAATGAAAATACTTGAAGAAAACTCATGGTGAAAAGTTTCTTACCAAATAACCTTGCTTAAGGAGTTAGATTTTTGGTTTAGTAATTTATTTGGACTATATTTGGATTTCTATAGAATTTTCAAATGGCTCTCCGAGTTAAGAGAGGAAGGTCATCCTTGGACTTCAACGCACGAAGAAAATCCAACCTAGTTACAATACTCAAATTTAGTCCAAGAGAATGATCGAAGAGCGGGCGTTTGCAAACCTGAGTGGTGAGGTTGAAAGACTGATTCTTGCCAGAGATTGGGAAAAATTCTACTACTTCACTGTCGTAACAATTGTCCCGATAGTTTGGGAGTTTTATACAAACCTAAGATTCACTGCTGAAGATCACATCTTAGTTAGAGGCAAACAAGTTGAATTTATTGTTAATCAGATCAATATTTTTAATGGTTTGAGGGGTTTATTTTTTGATGAATATGCTGCATTTGTGATGACTGATTCATCACTAGAGGAAGTGATTGCATTTTGACTGATGGAAGAGGGGAATGAAAAATTAAGAATAACAAGATAGTTAACTTCCCTGCTTCCATGTTGACTATTCAGTCAAAAATATGCCACCACTTTATTTCTGTCAGACTGTTGCCAACAAATCATTTGGCTGAAATGAAGAATCCCATAGAAATGAAGAGAGATTGCAGCCCCAAAATTTGATCGGGAAACATATGATTTAGAGAGTAGAATCATTTTTTGAGTCTAGAAGTGGAAGAAGGGATAGGCCCTCTACATCTACTGCAGGGACATCTACTTCTAGATCTATATCACTTGAAGGTATTATGGACCAACTCATGATTCAACAAATGGATATAGTAAATATTCAAACTTAGTTGGGAAAGATAGTATCAAGGAATGCATATAATGGTGAATATCAGCCGATGAGAGTTCAACATGATATTGATATTGAAAATGCCATGGTAAGACACCTTAGGGGTGAACATAATGTAGAATTTTCTGCTTGCCCCAGTTTCACTACCTATACTCCCATTCATGATGATGATGAAGAAGAAGAAGAAGAAGAATCAGATGATGAAGAGGAAGGGGATGAAGATTGATATTTTATGAGTCTTATTTAGTTGTTTTGATGTTTGTTTGTTGTTTGTGTTTGTATTGCGATGTACTTTTATTTGAAACTTGTTGTGGTAAAAGACTTTTTAGGTTGTTTTGTGAACTGAATCTGTAATAGTAATTGTAGACTTTCACTTTCTTTGTATTTTTAGTATTTTTAGTTTATTTTTTCATTTTTTGTATTTACGTTTTTAATTATCAGCAAGTTCTCTAGAATATATTATGTTTTATATAATGCTTTAAAGCATGTATGTAATTTTATAGTTAGAAATTGTAGTGTACCAGAGCGTAGTTTCATAGTCAGAAATCCTATACAGGTCAGATTTTATTTTCATGCATGTTTTCTTTCACCTGTTAAATTTTATATTCAAAATATTCTGAAATCGTNGATTTTGATGATATTGCACTTTAAAGAAAGGTATTTTTGATGTTTTGTTGCAGGTATGTTAAATTATGGTCGCTGGAGCAAAAAGATGCAAAAAGGAGCAAATTAGGAGCAAAAATGACCAAAATATGAAGATTTGATCTTGGGCGCCGACAGCACCATCGACGCCGCCGACGGCAGCTTTTTCCCAAGAGTCCATAATTAAATATTCTAGAAGGCCACCGACGGTGCCATCGATGCCGCCAACGGCGAGAGCAATGGTTCTCTCTATAGATGCAATGAATGTGGACGATTTTTTAAGGGACGCTTAGGCAACTCTTGAAAACTCTTCTACAACTTTAAGAGAAACATTTTGGAGGCCAGAAAAGGGGAGTCCAGAGTGTCCAGAGAGTGTCGAGAGGGCTACGGGTGTCTAGGGGAGTGTAATTTAGGGTTAGTTAATTGAGGAATTCTTTGAGAGATTGTAAGAGTGGAAGGAAAGTGAGAGATTTCTTCCTCCTTATCCCTTCAAAGGAGAATTCTATGTGTTGTACGGAATAAAAGAGATTAAGAGGAACTTTGAGGAGTTACTTAGGGAGGAATTTGAGATAAGTTGTATTTACTTATTTTAGTCTGTATGACTTTGTTTTTATATATGAAATTCATATTTTGTCGTATCTTCTCCATGAGTACTGAGTAGTTCTCTGTTTTCTCCTTGTCTTGAGATTTTGTGAAATGGTGATTTGAATTGGTTGTTCCATGAGAATGTTAAGGAATTTGTGATGATCTTTTCCCTTTAATCTTAATTTACTTTCAATCTGGCCAATTGATTTGTTAAAATATATTGAGTTTTAAAACTAAAGTGAGGATTACATCCAAGATTTATGGAGGTCAAAGTCCTTAAGAGTTGGGTGCAGATAAATAGGGAAATAAAAATTATCTGGCGTAGAATTGGAGATTTTAGAGTGACAGACAAAAATTCTCAATTCGGTCCTATCGTTAGGGTGCTGATGTGTAGATGTTAGCCCTTAGGCAATTGGAGATTTTAGAGTGACATACTAAAATCCCTAATTCGGTCCTATCCTGGGTGCTGAAGTGTAGATGTTAGCCCTCAGGCGAGGGGAACATGGGAGCTCCGAAGTGAGATCCGGGGTGCTGATGTGTAGATGTTAGCCCTTAGGCGGGAACGTGGGAGCTCCGAAGTGAGAGTCGGTGCTGATGTGTAGATGTTAGCCCTCAGGTGAGGGGAACATGGGAGCTCCGAAGTGAGAGCAGTGCTGAAGTGTAGATGTTAGCCCTCAGGTGAGGGGAACGTGGGAGCTCCAAAGTGAGAGCCAGTGTGTAGATGTTAGCCCTCAGGTGAGGGGAACGTGGGAGCTCCAAAGTGAGAGCCGGTATCCTCTGTAGATGTTAGCCCTCAGGCGAGGGGAACGTGGGAGCTCCGAAGTGAGAGCCGGTATCCTCCTAGCCTAGTCGCAGATTTAGTAACCAAGCATAGGATTAGTCAATGTTCTTTATGCCTGGTCCAAAAGGTAAAGAATATGTATGCTTCTATTTGGCACAATACAATTTGAATCGATTCAATTTATCCATTCACTTAAATTTCTTGACAAGGAGAAGGATGCTTTCTTATATATTGAACTTCACATTAGAAATTTTATTAGTATAATTAGTTGATTGAGAGTTTATTAAAATTTTATTTTTATTTTAATTTCTTATTACTGACAAATATGCAATTTGAACTATGTTATTGTGATTAAGTATTGATTTTCTAGATCTTAAGTTTATAGCCTCTAATATTACTCCCTATGGGATTGATATCCAAGACTCTATTAGAGCCCTGTCTTACTTGAGCGATACATATACTTGCGTTGATAAGTGTGACTTTGCAATTAATGAATATTTTATACACATCTTTATCAAATCTATAATTATTGTAAAGTTTTTGGTGCTGTTGCTGAGATTTTAAATCTTTTAGCAGCAGTATCAAATTCTTGTATTTTTTAGCATAAATAAAGTTGTTGTCAGTAGTCCTTCTATTTGATAAAATATTTAGAAACATCTTTGTTTGCCTAATTTTATGGAAAAATTGAGAATTTATTGGATCAAAATCATAACGGCGAAAATTTTGGAACTGGCACATGAAGCGCCACTTTTCAGAGAGCTAGCGTATGTTACGCTAGATCGGTGCATGATGCGCCGCTGGTCCGAAATTATTTAAAACATGTCAAATGGTGGTTTTTGTCAGTTTATTCTCTATATAACTTATAAAAAGCATCTCTAAACCATATTTCAGGGGGGTAAACAAGGGAAGAGTCATCATTTTTTAATGTCTATGGCTTCCCAGTCTAGAAACTTTGCTAGATTTAGAATTTTCAATCGGAGAAAGTTCATCAGTTTCGATGCACAAAAATTACATGATCGAGTTCTAGTGAAGAAGAGGCTTATCAAAGAAAGGGGATTTGTCAATCGATGATTCAACACGCCGAATACTCGAGTAGAGGAGACTATTACGCAGAGGCGTTGGGAAGTGCTTTGCTACACTACTATCGCTGTTGTTATTCCCGTAGTAAAAGAATTTTATGCAAATCTTCATGGGATCAACCAAGTAATGACTTATGTGTTTGGTAGGTTTGTGCAATTCACTCCTTCAAGAATAAACGAGATGTTTATGATTAAAAATGTTTATGTCTGCCATTATGCAAACTTTACCCCTACAAGAGAGAATATGAATGAACTCTACCGCTTCCTTACAGATGAAGATGATAATTGGGAGACCAAACATGATGGAAATTTAAGTTTTAGCATTTTTTTATTGCATTGAAGTTACTGCCTACCATGAAAATTAGTAAGGTCACTAAGGAGAGTGGCATTCTAAATTACTGCATTCAAACCAGAAAACCTATTGATGTTGGAGTTATTATTATGAAATCAGGTTTTGGTTTGATTGTGAATGGATCTGAAATTGGATTGGGACATCCATCCACTATTTTCTTACTTTTTAGTCAAGCTCAAGTACCTTATGAAAGTTGGGAAAAAGTGTTACTTCCTTGGAAGCCGATGGACCCCAAAGTCTACTGCAACTGCATTAGAATGGGAGATGAAAATGATATGAATGTACTAATGGATCAAGGATCTTAGAATTCATCACCTATTCAGCCCTACTACAACTTGAGTGCACTTTCAAAAGTGATCAAGAAGATAGAAAAATATGTGCAGAATCTCATGCACGTGATTGAGAATATTAGTGAAATATTGGATCATCTAGATTGGAGACTGAAGGAACATTTTGAGCATATAGGGCGTATTGAAGATGGATTGGTACATATGTTTAAGAAACATGCTTGGATTGAGGAGGAAAATTCTACTAATAATTTCCCATTTCAACCCTTCCACAATCTGTATGTGCACTACCAATCGATGTTTGATCTTAATTTTTGCACGAAATGTTTTGCGTAGTACTCTTTGTTTTAGTTTGTTTTATTGGATTTCATTTCCTTTCTAATGAACACTATCTATGTTTATGTTTTCAATTTTGATGTTTAAATTTCAGAGTTAGGATGTTGGTTTACTTTAGAACACTGAATTTTATGTTTGTTGGCTTGAAAAATGTTTGTTTGTAATAGCATGGATTTTATAAATAAATGTTAGTTTTGTGTTGTTTGTGAAAGTTTGGTATTAGTGTGATGTTTATATATGCTTAGAAAGGTTTATTTGAGTCAGATAGAGGTTGACGTATAGTGGTAGGGAACAGATTTCCACAAAAAATGAAATCTCAAAAATTTGAGCTCTGGCGCATGATGCCCCAGATTGGCACATGATGCGCCAACTTACATAGCCTTGGTGCATGATGCGCCAAAGGTCCAAACATGCTATATTGCCTAGAAAACCATAAAATCACATGAAAAAACTCCATTTTCACTACATGAGTCATCTTCTACCTCAAGACCTTGGTCTAGGGCATCACATTGTGGGCAAAAGAGAAGGATTCAGAGGCTAAAAATTATAAATTTCATCTTCTCTTAGTAAGAGCTTCACTTTAACTTGAAAATATTTGATTTTCATCATGGATTTTGGGAGATCCAAAAATTAGGATTTTTAATGAAAATACTTGAAGAAAACTCATGGTGAAAAGTTTCTTACCAAATAACCTTGCTTGAGGAGTTGGATTTTTGATTTAGTAATTTATTTGGACTATATTTGGATTTCTATAGAATTATCAAATGGCTCCCCGAGTTAGAGAGGAAGGTCATCCTTGGACTTCAACGCACGAAGAAATTCCAACCTAGTTACAATACTCAAATGGAGTCCAAGAGAATGATCGAAGAGCGGGCGTTTGCAAACCTGAGTGGTGAGGTCGAAAGACTGATTCTTGCCAGGGATTGGGAAAGATTCTACTACTTCACTGTCGTAACAATTGTCCCGATAGTTTGGGAGTTTTATACAAACCTGAGATTCACTGTTGAAGATCACATCTTAGTTAGAGGCAAACAAGTTGAATTTATTGCTAATCAGATCAATATTTTTAATGGTTTGAGGGGTTTATTTTTTGATGAATATGCTGCATTTGTGATGACTGATTCATCACTAGATAAAGTGATTGCATTTTTTGACTGATGGAAGAGGGGAATGAAAAATTAAGAATAACAAGATAGTTAACTTCCCTGCTTCCAAGTTGACTACTCAGTCAAAAATATGCCACCACTTTATTTCTGTCAGACTGTTGCCAACAAATCATTTGGCTGAAATGAAGAATCCCATAGAAATGAAGAGAGATTGCAGCCCCAAAATTTGATCGGGAAACATATGATTTAGAGAGTAGAATCATTTTTTGAGTCTAGAAGTGGAAGAAGGGATAGGCCCTCTACATCTACTGCAGGGGCATCTACTTCTAGATCTGTATCACTTGAAGGTATTTAGGACCAACTGATGATTCAACTAATGGATATAGTACCAAGAAATGCATATAATGATGAATATCAGCCGAGGAGAGTTCAATATGATATTGATATTGAAAATGTCATGGTAAGACACCTTAGGGGTGAACATAATGTAGAATTTTTTGCTTGCCCCAGTTTCACTACCTATACTCCCATTCATGATGATGATAAGAAGAAGAAGAATCAGATGATGAAGAGGAAGGAGATGAAGATTGATATTTTATGAGTCTTATTTAGTTGTTTTGATGTTTGTTTATTGTTTGTGTTTGTATTGCGATGTAATTTTATTTGAAACTTGTTGTGGTAAAAGACTTTTTATGTTGTGTTGTGAACTGAATCTGTAATAGTAATTGTAGACTTTCACTTTCTCTGTATTTTTAGTATTTTCAGTTTATTTTTTCATTTTTGTATTTACGTTTTTAATTATCAGCAAGTTCTCTAGAATATATTATGTTTTATATAATGCTTTAAAGCATGTATGTAATTTTATAGTTAGAAACTGTAGTATACCAGAGCGTAGTTTCATAGTCAGAAATCCTCTACAGGTCAGTTTTTATTTTCATGCATTTACAGTTTTCTTTCACCTATTAAATTTTATATTCAAAATATTCTAAAGTCGTTTAAAAACTTAAGTTTGGGGGAAAGAAAAATTTATTTTGAAAAGGGGTAAACTAAATTTTATTTGTCCTTAAGTAATTATATTTTTAGAAATTAATTTAACATGGCTTGGGATATTAAGACTTAACTTTAAATGACTATACTTTCGTTTATAAGTATTATAGTAAATTTAGGTAAGGAGTTTTTAATAATGAAGGTCAATTCTAAAGTTGAAGATATTTGGTGTGATAGGATAAGATTATGTTTTTTTTTATTTAAAGTAAGGACAATTGTATTTTTTACGTATTAAGAATTTTAGAGTTTCATGTAAGAAGAAAGGAATGAGACTTTATGAAAAATCATAAACTAATACGAATTTTTAAAGTAAGGAAATGTATAGTGTTTTGACTTTAAGAAGAGGATAGTGAAGTTTAAAATCATTAAAGGCTATCAAGATATAGTAATCCTCACTTGGAAAAAGAAAATAAAAGAAAGGATTGAAAAGATCCTAAAAGAAAAGAAAAAAAAAGAAAGAAAAAAAAAGAAAGAGAAGAAAAAAAGAAAAGAAAATTAAGTGAAGAGAAGCTTGAGGAGATGTCTAATAAAAAATTTGCCTCACTTGAATCAACTTTAAGAATGAGCTTTGTTACATTTTCAAAACTTATATTGGAGTATTAGTAGCAGTCNTTAAAAACTTAAGTTTGGGGGAAAGAAAAATTTATTTTTAAAAGGAGTAAACTAAATTTTATTTGTCCTTAATTAATTATATTTTTAGAAATTAATTTAACATGGCTTGGGATATTAAGATTTAACTTTAAATGACTATACTTTCGTTTATAAGTATTATAGTAAATTTAGGTAAAGAGTTTTTAATAATCAAGGTCAATTCTAAAGTTGAAGATATTTGGTGTGATAGGATAAGATTATGTTTTTTTTTATTTAAAGAAAGGACAATTGTATTTTTGACGTGTCAGGAATTTTAGAGTTTCATGTAAGAAGAAAGGAATGAGACTTTATGAAAAATAATAAACTAATACGAATTTATAAAGTAAGGAAATGTATAGTGTTTTGACTTTAAGAAGAGGATAGTGAAGTTTAAAATCATTAAAGGCTATCAAGATATAGTAATCCTCACTTGTAAAAAGAAAATAAAAGAAAGGATTGAAAAGATCATAAAAGAAAACAAAAAAAAAGAAAAAAAAAAGAAAGAGAAGAAAAAAAAAGAAAATTAAGTGAAGGAGATGTCTAATAAAAAATTTGCCTCACTTGAATCAACTTTAAGAATGAACTTTATTACATTTTCAAAACTTATATTGGAGTATTAGTAGCACTTATAGTCAAATTTTCATGAAGTTCTTTTTCATATGAATATTATAAATGTCCTTAATATGAAAAATTGCAATTCTTCTTGAAATGAACAGAGATTCAAAAATCTTAAATTTAATTGCTAAGTATTCCTAGATTTATTAAAGGCTTTTCTTAAATTTTGTTATTATATTTATTAAACTATAGTATAAAAGTTATAAGTTAATCTTTATCCAAAGCCATATGCTTTTATGTAATAAAAGTGTCACTTGAGGACAAGTAACATTTAAGTTTGGCAGAATTTGATATACCAAAATAATATACTATTTTAAGTAATTATTTTATTGTTATTTTTGTTGATATTGCAGTTTAAAAAAAGGTATTTTTGTGTTTTTGTTGCAGGTATATAATTTTTAGGCATTTGGAGCAAAAATGGAGAAAAGGATGAAATTTGGAGCAAAAAGAGCCAATTTTGGATTCTGGTGCATCATGCGCAAGGTTGGCGCATGATGCGCCAAAATCCATAGAGCTGATGCATGAAGTGTCAGATCGGCACATGATGCGCCAGGGATGACTTTTTCAAATTAAGGCGGTTTGAGACAAATTTTGCATTAATTTTCAAAGGGACACTTGTTCGACACGCCTCTTGGAGTAATTCNAAAAGAGCCAATTTTGGATTCTGGTGCATCATGCGCAAGGTTGGCGCATGATGCGCCAAAATCCATAGAGCTAATGCATGAAGCGTCGGATCAGCACATGATGCGCCAGGGACGACTTTTTCAAATTAAGGTGATTTGAGACAAATTTTGCATTAATTTTTAAAATGACACTTGTTCGACACGCCTCTTGGAGTAATTTAATGCCTCTAGACACTTTGGAAGGTTTTTTTATGAAGGGATATGACTCTTGGATCAAATGAAACATTTTTTGAATTTAAAAGAGTTGACTTTTGAGAAATTTTTTTAGGGAATTTTGAATTCTTTTCCAAAGGAGGCTGCCAAAAATAAAAGAAGAAAACTTGAAGAGGCTAAGAGGGCGGACAAAAAGAAGAGGCTTTTGGGGGGTGTGGCGTGAGANTTTTATGAAGGGATATGACTCTTGGATCAAATGAAACATCTTTTGAATTTAAAAGAGTTGACTTTTGGAGGAATTTTTTTAGGGAATTTTGATTTCTTTTCTAAAGGAGGCTGCCGAAAATAAAAGAAGAAAATTTGAAGAGGCTAAGAGGGCGGACAAAAAGAAGAGGCTTTTGGGGGGTGTGGAGTGAGAGTTAGAGAGATAGAGAAGATGAGATTTTCTTCTAGTTTTGTAAGAAGAGAGGGAAGGTGAGAAATTTCTTCTTCATTACATTTCTAAGAGAGAATTGGGAGTGATTGTAAAGAGAGAAAGGCTTGGAGAGAACTTTTAGGGTTTTCCCTGAGAAGAATTATAAGATAAGTTGTATTTTTATTTCTTTTGTTTTGTAAACTGTTTTTATATATGAGATTCGTGTTTTATCGTATCCTTCTCATGAATTCTAAGTATTCTTCTTTATCTTTCTACCTACTTTGAAGATATGGTTTTTTTAAGAATAGATTTTATTTTCTACGGTTTTAAATGATATAATTTGTGATGATTTAAACTTCAATCTTCATTTACTTTTTAATCTGAGCAATTGAAATGTTAAAACTTGTTGAGAGACATATGTTCTCAAATGAGATATGATTTCTACAACATAGGGAGAATCACATTTGAATCATATTTGATTTCTGGAGAGGCAGTCGGTATCCTCCCAGCCTAACCATGAAGATAGGGACCAAACTCTGGAATTAGTAAATGTTCTTTATAGCACTCGGAAGAGGGCAATGAATAGGATTACTCCTATTTGGCACAAAACAATTTTTATATATAATTTCAATTGATTTCAATTTCTTCACAAACCATATACTCCTTATAAAGGGGAAGAATGTTTTCTTAAATTTGAACTTTCCATCACAATATAAACTTTGTTTAATTTTCACAATTTTACTTTTGAAAGTTTAGTAATTAGTTTAGTTTAATTTTTGTAATCTTACATCTGCATTTTAATTAGTATTCACCTGAGTAGTCAATTTTTAAATTTGGCACTTTATTTTTATTTTTTATTTTTATTATAAAATAATTTCTATAATTTACTTTAGGATTTTCCAACTTCCTNTTTATTTTTATTTTTTATTTTTATTATAAAATAATTTCCATAATTTACTTTAGGATTTTCCAACTTCCCTATAGGATCGATTTCTAGGACTCCATTAGAGCCCTTTATTACTTGAATGATACATATACTTGCGTTGATATTTAAGTGAGATTTAATAGTTTAAAAAGAGTCTTAAAGGATAAATTATATTTATAAAAAATGTTTTGTTAGGATTTAATTGCATATTTATTATAAATCTTCCTACATCAAGTTTTTAGCGTCGTTAAGTGGTGTCAACTTCATAAATATTTGCATATACAAATCTCTGTATCACCTAATGAGACCTTCATTGACTATATCTTAAGGTGGAAAAACTTGATCATGAAGTGTGAATCCCAGCTACAGGAACAACATGCTATTGAGATTGCACTCAAAAGCATTCACGAGCCAGTAGCTTTCATGCTCAAGAAACTCACAATTAAATCATTCGAGAATTTACTAAGCTAGGCTAGCAGCTTGCAGGAGGAGGTTAAGCATATGGAATAACACAAAGAGACCAAGAAGTCCAAAACAATCAAGTTATTTGAGAAGAAATCAAGGACAGTAGCAACAATTGATAAAGGTAAGCAGCCAATGAAGGTTCAGACTGAGCAGTCTCGTCAGGGATCTCAGCAGTTGTCACAACATGATCAGTTTCGTCTACAACAGCACACTCAGCGGTAATGCTAGCCTAGACAACAGATATATCAGAAAGGACTGTACCAGAAAGATGTAGAGAGGTTTCAACATTTGTAGAGCAGATGAACAAGGTGTAGTCTTTCAAGGATGGAGTTGTGCCGAAGAAGTTTAAAAATTTGATGAGAAAGCCCGAGTTCAAATTACCAGAGCCAAAAAAACCAAAAGAGGTAGATAAGAAGGATCATTCCAACTATTGTCCATACCATAGACTCCTTGGGCACACCATAAAGGGATGTTTCAGTTTCAAGGATTGGCTTGAGAGGAATCTCAAAGAGGGAAATATAATGATTCTGAAAGAATTTTTAAAAGAACCTGAAAGAGGTTATGTAAATATGATTTCTGCTGAGCCAATCATCTTGATAGAGCCATATTCAGAGGAAGGTAGTTGGAGCATGGTTGGAAGCAGATCACCCAAGAAGATATTGGACCACATTCAGACTGCATCAACACAAGCCACCATTTACAGTCTGCAACCTAATAGACTGGAATTCACACCAAAAAAGTTATCGTAGCCAGAGAAAAGGAAAAATGAGATCATGCATGAGGTGAAGATCGATGATGTGATGGGTATGTTAGGGGACTACCTCTGTTACATTGGTTGTTTTGGATTTGGGGAAAAATTCCTCGAACCACTGATTGTGTATGACTATCTTTTTGAATATAATTATTACAATTTCATCTACGTTTTAACTATATCAAGTGATAACATAACTGACTATGACTAATCTAAACATAATCTCAATTTCCAAACTGATCCTCAAATTGTGCTTAAGTTTGATGAACTCGTTAATGATAACGAAGAAAATGTCAACGACATTGGTTACTACAGTTCTGGGAGTGAGGAGCTAGTCCTGGAATGTCAAGGAGCACCAATATCAATCAACTTGGATTTTTTAGATTCAAAAATGATACTAAAAGAATCAGCTACAACATCAAAAGAAGAAGAGGTTACAAAAATTAATTTAAAGAGTGGGAAAGTATTACCCCCAAAGATAACTCCAATGGACAAAGAAAAGCAAATAGTCACTCTAGAAGAACCACCTCTGCCTCTGCCAGTAAAAGAGACACATAGTCTTGTTAAAATTGGAGGTCTTAATAAAGTGTATTATAATGTACCATCTCTTCTTATGAGGTCGCAGACCAAACTAAGCATCTACAATGCTCTGATTCTGTCAAAGTAGATGTGGGAATCTCTGATCAAGGCCCTACTTGATCTAGGAATTTTATGATGTTGGTTCAACTAGATTAAGCACTGGTTACGTCGGGCTAACTACGTTAAACCAAGCGCTCTCTGGGAGACAACCCATAGTTATCTGTGTGTTTATCTTTATTGTTTTGTTGTTTAGTTTTATTTAAAAAATACTATAGTATTTTGAATATATAATGATTTAGTGAAAATTCTAAGACCTTAAAAGATGACTTAGAAATGTTAAAACAACTATTTTGGACGTTAAGTTGACCTGTGTTAAATTGAGCACTGGCGCATAAGCGCCAATATAGGGCGTTTAAGAGCGACAGCTAAAAACATGTGAAAATTTTGGTTTCTAGAAGTTTTAATCGTGATTTGGTTAGCTTTATCGTTGGATAGCAATTCTAAGATGTGCCTAGGAGTTAAAAAGGAGTTTTGAGCCTATAAATAGAGGGTTGTGTAAGGATTTTTACCACAATTCAATTTTAACCTAAATCCTAAGTGAGAAGAGAGAGTTTTGGAAAAATGTCATATTGGGAGAGTGATTTAAAGAACAAGGAGGAGGCAATGAGAAAGAAATTCATTAGTCAGAGTGCATAAGAGTTAAATAATGTTTTCCTAGCCATTAGTATCAAAGGAATAGTGGAGAAAATCACTAAATTAAGGTTGATGAGGCTTCAATTGAAGCAAAATTGATGGAAGTTAACGCACATCTGGATCATATGGGATGGAAACTTAAGATGTAGTTTAGCCATACCAGTTTTATAGAAGAAGTGGACAAGACTATGAATTGAAGAACAAATGGATTGAAGAAGATTCAACCGGAGTTATTAACCAATGTCTGTTTTATAAAATTAACATTCCAATACTGATTGAGAGACTAATGATAGGCCAGGATTCATTCCACCAAACGAAAAGTGGAATTACGTTCTTCGTTTATTACTTGTGTTCTTAGTGTTTGTTTGGTTAATGTTAAGTGTGTTTAATATGTTTTTGATATTATCATTGTCTAGTTTTTGTCTTTAAGAATTTTCTCTTCCAAGACTATTTGAATTAAGAATTTATGTTTTAAAAATATTTGTAATCGTTGTTCGTGAATGAATATAAGTGTTTGTTTATGTGAAAATTTTGTGTTATTTTTTGTTGAATCGAATTTGTTAAAATTAGTGAATCTTTAATAAGAGGAGTGTTGAAAGGGAAGAAAATAGTTATTAAAGAGTTATGAAACCATGTAGGGTTGGTTGACTTAGGCTAGAAGTTCATTTCACTAATAAACAAAAAATATCAAAATTTGTGTAATGGCGCGTAAGTTCCAATACCCCGCACTTAAGTGATGCTTAAACCGAGAGACGGACGCCTACACAGTGAACCATTCACGCTTAAGCGTCGGTCACGTAAACCAATTTGTGAATGGTTTAAAGTGATGATTCAGTCTGAAATCTACATTTTCACACCTCAACTTCATCCCCTTCCTCGAGCAGTCATAATATTGAAGTTAGGGCACACCCTATTTTGAAGATTTCATGGTGATTTGGAGTAAAATTTGCTAGATTTGATATCCTTGAGGTAAGAGCTTCACTTCTTTGTAAAAATTATTGATTTTCACCATGTAGTTTGAGCACATTCTTGATCTTCCCAAAAATCACTCTTCATGGTGAAAATGTGAGAAAATCATATGGAAAATACATGGATTTGATAGTTTAATCTTTAGGAGTTAAGTTTAGTGATTTAGAGTTGAATTTGGAATTTATTGTGAATGTTATATATTTTTTTAGAAATGGCACCAAGAATGAAGAGGAGCAAAGTAAAGGCTCAATTTGATTCAAGCAAGTTTGTTAGTGCTAGAGCTCAGGATCAATACATTGATGCACTACAATTGAGAAAGTTGATTTCTGAGCATTGTCTTAAAAGTTTAGGAGGAGCTATAAAAAATTTGATTGTTTGCCACCATTGGGAGCGGTTCTGTTGTTTTTCTATTATAGCAGTGATTTTTATTTTGCGGGAGTTCTATGCAAATCTCCCCGAAGCTGAAGAAGGAGTCATTGTTAGAGGAAAGACAGTGTCTTTTTCATTTGAGGTAATAAATTTGTTTTATCATTTGTCCCCAAGCACTTTATGTTTTTATTCGAGCTATAATACAAATGAGGAGGAGTTAGATGAGATCATTTCATCGTTGACTGGAGTAAGAGGATTATGGAAGGTAACCAATGTGAAATGAGTTAACTTCCCCACTTCAAAGTTATATGTCACTGCAAAGTCATGAAACTATTTTATTTCTGCTTGTCTGCTGCCTACCAATCATCTTAGTGAAGTAACCCATGATCGAGCAACTTTGAACTATTGCATCATGCAATTCAAGCCCATTGACATTAGAGCTTTGATTTATAATGTTTCACTAGTTCCGTCATTGTCACTATTACTGTAGGTTTGGGATTTGCATCCTTGATCTTTTCTTTATGCGAGCAGGCTAGAGTTAGATTTGTTAGCTGGGAGGAGATATTGTAGCCACTTAAGCCTATTACCAGTGTGAATGTGAAATTTTATTCACATCATTCCATTTTTGGCTGGAGAGGTGGGTTTTCTAGTAGTTCTGCTGCTTCGACATTTTGAGCTTCCACTTCACATGCTTCTACATTATAGGGTCAGAATTTTGGATCTAATTCTTAATCACAACTATTATAAAGGATTTTGGACAATGTTAACCAAACTGCAGATAAGGTATTAAATTTAGAAAATTTTACATAACATATGGATGAATATATCAGAAGACGTAGTGATTATGAGGAATAATACAACTTAGCTATGGAAAACCTCAGGTAACCAAGATGTAGTTTTCCCTCAATATCCAAGATATCCATCATATAAGCCTGCAACTCCTTGGTGTAGTGATGAGAGTGATGTGGAAGATGAAGATGATTAGACTAGATTTTATAGTTTTGTTTTATTTTTATGTATTGATGTGAGTTGTTTGTGGTGTAGTTATATTGGACTTTTGTTGTGTTTTGTGTTGTATTTGTTGAGACTCTTAGTTTTGTTTTGTTAGACACTACTGTAATGTATTTTTTATTTTTGGTGGTAGTACTTGTGTTAACTGCGTTGTTTAGTATTTTTAGTTAGTTTGTATTGAACTTAATTCTGATCTTAGGAAATTTTAGAATATTGCTAACTTTAAATTAAAAACTTCATGCTTTAAATTTTCGATTTACTATCAGATATTTTCTTTATGATGCAATTTTGTATGTTTGTTAGTATGTTTGTTTTCTTTTATGATATCCTCCACCGCATAGAAGTTCAATGAATCTCTATATGTTAAAAAAGTTAAAATTTGATAAAATTACTTTTACTCCTATTTTTAATTTTTGTAATAGCATATTTAAGATATAAAAATTCCTACTAGCATGTCATTTTTTGTTTTCATTCTTGTATATTTATATATGATGCTAAAATGTTTGATTTTATTAAAAAATTTAAGTTTGGGGGAGGGATGAAAATTTTTTTAAAGACTTGAAATTTATTTGTTTTCAAATGTATTTCAAATAAATTTGATTTTGATTTGAATNGTGTGAATCCCAGCTACAGGAACAACATGCTATTGAGATTGCACTCAAAAGCATTCACGAGCCAGTAGCTTTTATGCTCAAGAAACTCACAATTAAATCATTCGAGAATTTACTAAGCTAGGCCAGTAGCTTGCAGGAGGAGGTTAAGCATATGGAATAACACAAAGAGACCGAGAAGTCCAAAACAATCAAGTTATTTGAGAAGAAATCAAGGACAGTAGCAACAGTTGATAAAGGTAAGCAGCCAATGAAGGTTCAGATTGAGCAGTCTCGTCAGGGATCTCAGCAGTTGTCACAACATGATCAGTTTCGTCAACAACAGCACACTCAGCGGTATGCTAGCCTAGACAACAGACATATCAGAAAGGACTGTACCAGAAAGTTATAGAGAGGTTTCAACATTTGTAGAGCGGATGAACAGGGTGTAGTCTTTCAAGGATGGAGTTGTGCCGAAGATGTTCAAAAATTTGATGAGAAAGCCCGAGTTCAAATTACCAAAGCCAAAAAAACCAAAAGAGGTTGATAAGAAGGATCATTCCAACTATTGTCCATACCATAGACTCCTTGGGCACACCATAAAGGGATGTTTCAGTTTCAAGGATTGGCTTGAGAGGAATCTCAAAGAGGGAAATATAATGATTCTGAAAGAATTTTTAAAAGAACCTGAAAGAGGTTATGTAAATATGATTTCTGCTGAGCCAATCATCCTGATAGAGCCATATTCAGAGGAAGGTAGTTGGAGCATGGTTTGGAGCAGATCACCCAAGAAGATATTGGACCACATTCAGACCGCATCAGCACAAGCTACCATTTACAGTCTACAACCTAATAGACTGGAAATCACACCAAAGAAGTTATCGTAGCCAGAGAAAAGGAAAAATGAGATCATGCATGAGGTGAAGATCGACGACGTGAGGGGTAGGTTAGGGGACTACCTCTGTTAGATTGGTTGTTTTGGATTCGGGGAAAAATTCCTCGAACCACTGATTGTGTATGACTATCTTTTTGCCCCTCCGGGGTCTTTTGAATATAATGATTATGATTTCATCTACATTTTAACTGTATCAAGTGATAACATAACTGACTGTGACTAATCTAAACCTAATCTCAATTCCCAAACTGATCCTCAAATTGTGCTTAAGTTTGATGAACTCGTTAATGATAACGAAGAAAATGTCAACGACATCGGTTACTACAGTTCTGGGAGTGAGGAGCCAGTCCTGGAATGTCAAGGAGCACCAATAGCAATCAACTTGGATTTTTTAGATTCAAAAATGATACTAGAAGAATCAGCTACAACATCAAAAGAAGAAGAGGTTACAAAAATTAAATTAAAGAGTGGGAAAGTATTACCCCCAAAGATAACTCCAATGGACAAAGGAAAGCAAATAGTCACTCTAGAAGAACCACCTCTGCCTCTGCCAGTAAAAGAGACACATAGTCTTGTTAAAATTGGAGGTCTTCATAAAGTGTATTATAACGTACCATCTCTTCTTATGAGGTTGCAGACCAAACTAAGCATCTACAATGCTCTGATTCTGTCAAAGTAGATGTGGGAATCTCTGATCAAGGCCCTACTTGATCTAGGAATTTTATGATGTTGGTTCAACTAGATTAAGCACTGGTTACGTCAGGCTAACTACGTTAAACCAAGCGCTCTCTGGGAGACAACCCATAGTTATCCGTGTGTTTATTTTTATTGTTTTGTTGTTGAGTTTGATTTAAATAATATTATAGTATTTTGAAGATATAATGATTTAGTGAAAATTTTAAGACCTTAAAATATGACTTAGACATGTTAAAACGACTATTTTGGACGTTAAGTTGACCTGTTAAATTGAGCACTGGCGCATAAGTGCCAATATAGGGCGTTTAAGCGCGACAGCTGAAAACATGTGCAAATTTTGGTTTCTAGAAGTTTTAATCGTGATTTGGTTAGCTTTAGCGTTGGATAGCAGTTCTAGGATGTGCCTAGGAGTTAAAAAGGAGTTTTGAGCCTATAAATAGAAGGGTTATGTAAGGATTTTTACCACAATTCAATTTTAACCCTAAATCCTAAGTGAGAAGAGAGAGTTTTGGAAAAATGTCATATT
Source organism: Phalaenopsis hybrid cultivar (assembly GCA_002079205.1). Lineage (NCBI taxonomy): Eukaryota > Viridiplantae > Streptophyta > Magnoliopsida > Asparagales > Orchidaceae > Phalaenopsis > Phalaenopsis hybrid cultivar. The sequence goes on along the minus strand of JXCR01135835.1, from coordinate 17,362 downwards.
GGGAGAGTGATTTAAAGAACAAGGTGGAGGCAATGAGAAAGAAATTCATTAGTCAGAGTGCGTAAGAGTTAAATAATGGTTTCCTAGCCATTAGTATCAAAGGAATAGTGGAGAAAATCACTAAATTAAGGTTGATGTGGCTTCAATTGAAGCAAAATTGATGGAAGTTAACGCACATCTGGATCATATGGGATGGCAACTTAAGATGTAGTTTAGCCATACCAGTTTTATTGAAGAAGTGGACAAGACTATGTATTGAAGAACAAATGGATTGAAGAAGATTCAACCAAAGTTATCAACCAATGTTTGTTTTATAAAATTTACATTCCAATACTGATTGAGAGACTAATGATAGGCCAGGATTCATTCCACCAAACGGAAAGTGGAATTACGTTCTTCGTTTATTACTTGTGTTCTTAGTGTTTGTTTGGTTAATGTTAAGTGTGTTTAATATGTTTTTGATATTATCATTGTCTAGTTTTTTGTCTTTAAGAATTTTCTCTTCCAAGACTATTTGAATTAAGAATTTATGTTTTAAAAATATTTGTAATCGTTGTTCGTGAATGAATATAAGTGTTTGTTTATGTGAAAATTTTGTGTTTTTTTGTGTTGAATCGAATTTGTTAAAATTAGTGAATCTTTAATAAGAGGAGAGTTGAAAGGGAAGAAAATAGTTATTAAAGAGTTATAAAACCATGTAGGGTTGGTTGACTTAGGCTAGAAGTTCATTTCACTAATAAACAAAAAATATCAAAATTTGTGTAATGGCGCGTAAGTTCCAATACCCCGCACCTAAGTGCTGCTTAAACCGAGAGATGGGCGCCTACACACTGAACCATTCACGCTTAAGCGTCGGTCACGTAAACCGATTTGTGAATGGTTTAAAGTGATGATTCGGTCTGAAATCTACATTTTTACACCTCAACTTCATCCCCTTCCTCGAGCAGTCATAATATTGAAGTTAGGGCACATCCTATTTTGAAGATTTCTTGGTGATTTGGAGTAAAAANTTTATTCTTAGTTGCTTCATAGAAAAGAATTCACCTGGCTCTTGCTTGGGATCAAGTTTTTGGAATTGTTGCTAAGTAAGAATCATTATTAAGGAAATTAAGCATGTAATCACATACATCGCAATAAACATATATATAGAAAGTCAGGATTAGTCCCTACTCAAAGATATTCTACCAGATGAATAGATACTACAAGTCGAGTTATCCAGTACCAGACTTTGGGAGATGTATTTTGATGGGCTTCATCAGCCATGAAGGATAAAGGATTGAAAACAGTCATAACAAGGAAAGTAAGGATTGGTTTGATTTTTGTTACACTAGATCAAAGAATTTAAGGTTTTCCTTCCACTTGACAGAGTTGTGCATGAATAACGAAGCAGAATATGAAGCCTTGATCACTGGATTAGTATTGGCAATATCGATGGATATAACAGATATTTCCATCTACGGTGACTCACAACTTGTGATCTAGTAAGTTGTAAGAAAATACAAGATTCGGAAGCTGAGATTGGCAGAATACACCAGTATGCAATGAAATTATTAGAATAGATTCCCAGTGTAACACTGTATAGGATTCCTCGGGGAGACAACGCCCATGCTGACGCTTTAGCCAAGCTTGTTAAGGAATTGACATGTCTGCCAGAGGATTCCATTGATATTACAGTGCAAGGATGCCAAGTTTTGTGAAAGATCAACCTCAACAGTCTATGCAAATTCAAAAAAGAAGAAGAGATAATAGCTCTCATAGCATACAACACTAAAGATTAGCGCAAGCCATTAATAGAATATTTGCAAATAGGACGACTATCATATGACAATTCAGAATCATATCATATCACCAGAAGGGCTATGTCATATGCATTGGTAGGTAATGTCCTCTATAGAAGGTCTTTTGATCAAATGTGGTTTTGATGTTTAAGCAGAGCAGAAGTACAAGACATTGTCAAAGAAGTACACGCCAAATTGTATGGCGCTCACCCGTCAGGGCCAAAGATGAAAATAAAAATTAAGAGAATTGGATATTATTGGCCAACAATGCTGATAAATTACATGGATACAACTAGAAAGCATCACCTGTGTTAGGTGCATGGAGTGTTCGTGCACCAACCTCTGAATGTGCTACACCCTAATGTCACCTCTTGGTCATTCGAGTGTTGGGGCATGGATATAGTGTGTCCGATAGACCCTACATCTTTGAAGGGACATAGACTTATTCTCACAGCCACAGATTACTTCTTCAAGTGGGAAGAGGCATTGCCATACGAGAAGTTACAACGCACTTTAGTTATTTAAGAGCCAGATTGTCGACTGTTTCGGCATCCCGCGCAAAGTAATTTTCAACAACAGGTCAGCCTTCAAGAGCACCAAGATCAATAACATCATTAAACGACATGGGATAGATTGGAGATGCTCTACAATTTATTACCTCAGGGATAAGGGCCTAGCTGACGCCTTCAATATGATGCTTGTGCAAATTTTGAAGAAAACATTGGACTAAAATAAGAAGGGATGACATGAGAAGTTGTTAGAAGCTTTGTGAGCCTACCAGACAACGTTTAAAACTCCTAATCAGTGTACACCATATGTGCTCATGTATGGGTCTGAGGTCGTACTCTTGTTAGAAGTTCAACTACCATCTCTAAGAGTTGTCGTCACTAACCAGATTATAGTAGAAGATAATGTCAAGCTCAGACTTGTAGAATTGAAGAGTCTTGAAAGAAAATGATTAGAAGTGCAACAAAATATAGAACTTTATCAAGCAAAGATCATTTGGGCCCATAATAAACTGGTCCACCCAAGAACCTTTAATGTTGGGGAACTCATACTTGTTATCAGGAGACCTATCCTTGTACACCACAAGATAGGTGGAAAGTTTGAGCCAACTTAGGAGGGACCATTTGTCATGGAGAAAGTCTATTCAGAAAAATCTTACTAATTAGTGCATTTCCAGGGTGAAAGGCCCATGCTACGGGTCAATGGGAAATATTTAAAGAAATATTATGCAACTTATTGTTCTCTGGGATGCATTTTTGAAAGAGATACTTGTTCTGAAGATGTCTATTTGACCAACATCTGTGACTGGGTCAAAAATTTTGTAAGATCAATTTTAATAAAATAAAATCTAAATTTGTACTTTTAAATCTTCCCTTTAATTCTAAATTTCACTAAATTAAATTAAATTAAATGATTGCACCTGTATAATCCTAAAATCCACTTAATGATAATTTGTTATTGTTCTTGTTTGTTTTGAACTTCGGTGCACTGATGTTTTCCTATCTTTTGCAGGAAAATATCGAGTCAAAAGTTAATCTTTTCCTTTATAGAAGACTTAAATCTTGCACTTGATAAAGAGAAGGCAACGCAGGGTGATACACCTAAAATATATAGTGTTTTTAGACATGTTTTATACCTAATTTTGGGATATTGCACTTTAATGGAAGGTATTTGTGTGTTTTTATTTTAGGTACAAATAAAAAGGTGAAAAATGCTAAAAGAAGTGAAAAAGGATCAAATTTGGAGCAAAAAAGTGAAAATTATGCTAAAGTGTTTTGGCGCCTAAGCGCCGATGAAACAGAGAAGGCCGCGCCTAAGCTCGAGTGGCCCCGCGCTTAAGCTCCAGAGGCAGTTATGTGACGGTTTACTTCATTTTACCAAATTTTGAAAGGGTATTTTAGGCTCCTATTGGCCAAAGAGGGTGGTTATGACCACTGGAAATGAAAATATTATTAAAAGACTTAAGAAAGGAGGCATCCTTTAGAGAATACATTGAATTGGGACACATTTTGAAAAGTTATTAAGGCACCTCTTGGAGATTTATAAAAGAAGGAAGTTGAGACTTTTTAAAGTGTGCTTGAAATTTCTAAAAAGTGTTGGAAAGGAGAGAGTTTTGGAGAGATTTTCAGGCATCACAAATTTACTTTATTATTTTTATTTTTAGTTTTATTGTGAGAGTCAAGAGTGTTGTAAAAGAGAAGAGATTCAAAGGAACTTCAAGAGTTTAGTGGAGGATTTGACATAAATTTTTATCTTTTTTTTAAATACTTTTGGTTTTAATCGAGACTTCTTGTTGGTTTGACAATGATTTCTACATTAAACTAAAGTGTGGTTTTTTTTTCTTCATGGATTCTAAGTAGTTTTATTTATCTTTCTCCTTAAAATGATAATTAATTGNGCGCTTAAGTGCCAAAATTAGTTATTTGATGATTCATTGAATTTGGATTACTTTTTGAAGAGGTGTTTGAAGTAATTTTTGCAAAAATGTGGGAAATAGTTCATGGACATGAAAATTCATTCAATTGGCTTTAGAGAGGAAGTAACTTCTAGAAGATTCATTGAATGGAGACATATTTTGAAGAGAAAACAAGGAACCTCCTAGATTTTTATTAAAGGAGACTTAGATCATCAAGGGAGAGAGGCCAATCCACATCAACAGCCATCATTCATCCTAGGAACTGTCATCACCGGCCACCTTTTTATTTTATTTTGAGTTTTAGTTTGCATTATGAGTGAAGGAAGAGAATTCAAAGGAACTTCAAGACATTTGGTGGAGAGGATTTAAGATAAGTGTTTTTCTTGGTCACTACATTTGGTTTTAACTTAGATTTTTTGTTTGAGTGCGTGATTTCTACTTTTAAACTCAAGTGTGGTTGTGTTCTCTACATGAATTTTGAATAGTTTTCTTTATCTTTTTCCTTAAAATGAAAAGTGATTAAATATTGAAAAAAAGTTATGCGAAGTATTGGACTTCAATGTTGGAAGAATTTGTGATGATTTGAAACATTATACTTCATTTACTTCTTGATTTGGCCAATTAAGATGTTAATACCTGTCATCAGAACATGTAAGATCCAAGAAGGTATTGTCTTATTCAAAAAATGGTAAGATTCAAATTTAATTTCATGGATGATAATGTAGTTCATGGAGTTGAGTGCAAATAAATAGAGAAATAAATTTTCAAGGGTGTAGAATTAGAGGGCTTTGGAGTGACAGGCTAAAGCCCCCGATTTGTTATAGTTTTAGGTTTTGATACGAGATGTTAGCCCCCAGGTGGAGAGAGAAGAGGGAACTCTAAAGTGAGTGTTAGTATCTTTCCTACCTAACCGGTGTTCAAATTATTCAGACTATAGATTAACCAATGCTTTTTATAGCATCTCTAGTAAGGGTAAATAATATTATTTCCCCTATTTAACACAACACGATTAGAATGCTTCCACCAAAGAATTTCTATACTTGTTCCTGATTCATGTAAGGGAAAAGATATTTTATTTATATTGCATTCATCTTGCAAGTATTTAGTTAAATTAATTAGTTGCTTACTTTATTTAAATTGTCAAAAAAATTTATAAAAAGAATCAAATTTCATTCTTATTATTGCATCTCTAGTTTAAGTATGAATATTTTGCTAAGTAGAATTTTTTTATCTAATTTCTTTTATTTTGTAGAGTGCATATTGCCAAGTTTTTCTTATGGGTTTGATATTTGGGGCTTAATCAAAAAGTCATATGCTAATTACTTGATAACGATAAGTATACTTGCATAGTATCTCATATTTAAATATTATAACTTTATTCTTAGTTGCTTCATAGAAAAGAATTCACCTGGCTCTTGCTTGGGATCAAGTTTTTGGAATTGTTGCAAAGTAAGAATCATTATTAAGGAAATTAAGCATGTAATCACATACATATCAATAAACATATATATAGAAAGTCAGGATTAGTCCCTACTCAAAGATATTCTACCAGATGAATAGATACTACAAGTCGAGTTATCCAGTACCAGACTTTGGGAGATGTATTTTGATGGGCTTCATCACCCATAAAGGATAAAGAATTGCAAACAGTCATAACAAGGAAAGCAAGGATTGGTTTGATTTTTGTTACACCAGATCAGAGAATTTTAAGGTTTTCCTACCACTTGACAGAGTTGTGCATGAATAATGAAGCAGAATATGAAGCCTTGATCACTGGATTAGTATTGGCAATATCGATGGATATAACAAATATTTCCATCTACGGTGACTCACAACTCATGATCTAGTAAGTTGTCAGACAATACAAGATTCGGAAGCCGAGATTGGCAGAATACACCAGCATGCAATGAAATTATTAGAATAGATTCCCAGTGTAACACTGTATAGGATTCCTCGGGGAGACAACGCCCATGCTGACGCTTTAGCCAAGCTTGCTAAGGAATTGACATGTCTGCCAGAGGATTCCATTGATATTACATGGCAAGGATGCCAAGTTTCATAAAATATCAACCTCAACAGTCTATGCAAATTCAAAAAAGAAGAAGAGATAATAGCTCTCATAGCATACAACACTAAAGATTGGCGCAGGCCATTAATAGAATATTTGCAAATAGGACGACTATCATATGACAGTTCAGAAGCATATCATATCACGAGAAGGGCTATGTCATATGCATTGGTAGGTAATGTCCTCTATAGAAGGTCTTTTGATCAAATGTGGTTTTGATGTTTAAGCATAGCAGAAGTACAAGACATTGTCAAAGAAGTACACGCCAAATTGTATGGCGCTCACCTGTCAGGGCCAAAAATGAAAATGAAAATTAAGAGAATTGGATATTATTTGTCAGCAATGTTGATAAATTACATGGATACAACTAGAAAGCGTCACCTGTGTTAGGTGCATGGAGTGTTCGTGCACCAACCTTTGAATGTGCTACACCCTAATGTCACCTCATGGTCATTCGAGTGTTGGGGCATGGATATAGTGTGTCTGATAGACCCTACATCTTTGAAGGGACATAGACTTATTCTCACAGCCACAGATTACTTCTCCAAGTGGGAAGAGGCATTGTCATACGAGAAGTTACAGCGCACTAAGTTCTTTAGTTATTTAAGAACCAGATTGTCGACTGTTTCGACATCCCGCGCAAAGTAATTTTCAACAACAGGTCAGCCTTCAAGAGCACCAAGATCAATAACATCATTAAACGACATGGGATAGATTGGAGATGCTCTACAATTTATTACCTCAGGGATAAGGGCCTAGCTGACGCCTTCAATATGATGCTTGTGCAAATTTTGAAGAAAACATTGGACGAAAATAAGAAGGGATGGCACGAGAAGTTGTTAGAGGCTTTGTGAGCCTACCAGACAACATTTAAAACTCCTAATCAGTGTACACCATATGTGCTCATGTATGGGTCTGAGGTTGTACTCCTGTTAGAAGTTCAACTACCATCTCTAAGAGTCGCTGTCACTAACCAGATTATAGTAGAAGATAATGTCAAGCTCAGACTTGTAGAATTGAAGAGTCTCGAAAGAAAATGATTAGAAGTGCAACAAAATCTAAAACTTTATCAAGCAAAGATCATTTGGGCCCACAATAAACTGTTCCACCCAAGAACCTTTAATGTTAGGGAACTCATACTTGTTATCAGGAGACCTATCCTTGTACACCACAAGATAGGTGGAAAGTTTGAGCCAACTTAGGAGGGACCATTTGTCATGGAGAAAGTCTATTCAGGAGGATCTTACTAATTAGTGCATTTCTAGGGTAAAAGGCCCATGCTACCGGTCAATGGGAAATATTTAAAGAAATATTATACAACTTAATGTTCACTGGGATGCATTTTTGAAAGAGATACTTGTTCTGAAGATGGCTATTTGACCAACATCTGTGACTGGGTCAAAAATTTTGTAAGATCAATTTTAATAAAATAAAATCTGAATTTGAACTTTTAAATCTTCCCTTTAATTCTAAATTTCACTAAATTAAATTAAATTAAATGCTTGCACCTGTATAATCCTAAAATCCACTTAATGATAATTTGTTATTGTTCTTGTTTGTTTTGAACTTCGGTGCACTGATGTTTTCCTATCTTTTGCAGAAAAATATCGAGTCAAAAGCTAATCTTTTCCTTTAAAGAAGATTTAAATCTTGCACTTGATAAAGAGAAGGCAGCGCAGGGTGATACACCTAAAATATATAGTGTTTTTAGACACGTTTTACCTAATTTTGAGATATTGCACTTTAATGGAAGGTATTTGTGTGTTTTTATTTTAGGTACAAATAAAAAGGTGAAAAATGCTAAAAGAAGTGAAAAAGGATCAAATTTGGAGAAAAAAAAGTGAAAATTATGCTAAAGTGTTTTGGAGCCTAAGCGCCGACGAAACAGAGAAGGCCGCGCCTAAGCTCGAGAGGCCCCGCGCTTAAGCACCAGAGGCAGTTATGTGACGGTTTACTTCATTTTACCAAATTTTGAAAGGGTATTTTAGGCACCTATTGGCCAAAGAGGGATGTTATGACCACTGGAAATGAAAATATTATTAAAAGACTTATGAAAGGAGGCATCCTTTAGAGAATACATTGAATTGGGACACATTTTGAAGAGTTATCAAGGCACCTCTTGGAGATTTTTAAAAGAAGGAAGAAGGAAGTTGAAACTTCTTAAAGTGTGCTTGAAAGTTCTAAAAAGTGTTGGAAAGGAGAGAGTTTTGGAGAGATTTTCAGGCATCACAAATTTACTTTATTATTTTTATTTTTAGTTTTATTGTGAGAGTCAAGAGTGTTGTAAAAGAGAAGAGATTCAAAGGAACTTCAAGAGTTTAGTGGAGGATTTGACATAAATTTTTATCTTTTTTTTTAAATACTTTTGGTTTTAATCGAGACTTCTTGTTGGTTTGACAATGATTTCTACATTAAACTAAAGTGTGGTTTTCTTTTCTCCATGGATTCTGAGTAGTTTTATTTATTTTTCTCCTTAAAATGATAAGTAATTGAAGTTTGGATGGAAGTTGTGGAGAGTATTGATCTTTAATGTTGAAAGAAGTTGTAATGATTTAATTCCATGTACTTCATTTACTTCTTGATTTGACCTATGCATATGTTAATATTTGTTGTAAGAACATGTAAGAATTGGGTTGGTAATTTCTCAGTCAACAACGAAAGAATCACATGAGGTTGTATGAATGAGAATGTAATTCATATGATTTAGTGCAAATAAATTTGGAAATAATGTTAAAATTTGTTGTGAGAACATGTAAGAACCGGGCTGGTATTGTCTAAGTCAACAATTGGTTAAAATTTATTGTGAGAACATGTAAGAACCGGACTGGTATTGTCTCAGTCAACAATTAGAAAGAATCGAATGAGTTGGATGAATTGCGTATTGTCTCAGTCAATAATTGGAAAGAATCACATGAGGTTGTATGAATGAAAATGTAATTCTTATGTCAGTCAACAATTGGAAAGAATCCCATGAGGTTGTATGAATGAGAATGTAGTTCATATAATTTAGTGCAAATAAATAGGAAAATATTCATTGAAGGGTGTAGAGTTAGAGGACTTTAAAGTGACAAGTTAAAGCCCCCAACTTAGTTTATTGCTCAATTAAAAATTGGAAAGAATCACATGAGGTTGTATGAATGAGAATGTAGTTCATATGATTGACTGCAAATAAATAGGGAAATAAACTTTGAAGGGTGTAGAGTTAGAGGACTTTAATGTGACAGGGTAAAGCCCCCAACTTGGTTTATTTTCTTAGGTTTTGATACGAGATGTTAGGCCCCAGGTAGAGGGAATCGAGGAAACTACAGAGTGAGAGTTGATATCTTCCCTGCCTAACTGGTCTTCAGAACTATTTAAACTTTAAATTAGTCAATGTTCTTTATAACATCTTTAATAAGGGTAAAGAATATTATTGCTCCTATTTGACACAACACAATTTGCATACTTCCACAAAAAAAATTCCTATACTTATTACTAATTCATGATAATAGGAAAGANAATAAGGGTAAAGAATATTATTGCTCCTATTTGACACAACACAATTTGCATACTTCCACAAAAAAATTCCTATACTTATTACTAATTCATTATAATAGGAAAGCTATTTTCATATCAAATGCTTTTCATTTACAAAACTCAAGTTATTATTAAAAGTTTTACTATTTGTCAAAATATCTAAAATACCAAAAAGAATTGAATTTTACTTAATGAGAAAATATCTATAGTTTAAGTAATTTTTTTTTTAAAAATAGAAAGTTAGTGCGTATAGCATATTTACTTATTAAGAAAATATCTATAGTTTAAGTAATTGTCTTTTTAAAAATAGAAAGTTTGTGCATATTGCATATTTTAAATACTTGTCTTTTTGAAATAGAAAGTTTGTTTTTTAATAGTGCATATTGCTAATTTTTTTAAGTAATTATTTTTTTAAAAATAGAAAAAGTTTCTAAAAAGTGCATATTGCATAATCTTCTATGTGGGGGTTCGATATTCATGTCTTAATCAAAAAGTCCTATATTACTTGATAACGATACGTATACTTGTTGTTCGATATTCAGGTCTTAATCAAAAAGTCCTATATTACTTGATAATGATACGTATACTTGTATAGTATCCCAATATATATAAACTAAAAAGTAAAACTCTTATTTTCTCCACGATCAAGTTTATGGTTCTATTGCAAAGTAAGATAACATAAGTGAAAAATATCAACAAAGTCATTATTATACTATGCACATAAGCAGTAAGTCAAGATCAAGTTTTTGGCGTTATTGCTGGGGAAAGATTTCAAAAAGTATTGAAAGCAAAATTTCTATTTTTAGAAAGTCTTATTTAAACTTTAAAAAAGTTATTTTAGCAATATCTTATTATAGTATTTTATTTTATTTTAGTGTATGTGTAATTCAGGTTCTGAAAGACTAGTGCCCTAAGATTTTGAATTAGAGAGAACTGTTAAACAAATCAGAAAAACCAAACAAATTAAAAATTTTGAAAAATCTAAAAAAAAATAACATAAATGGCAAACCAATATGATCAAAATGCTAAAATTCATAAAAAAATTAGACCTTTACGAGATTATGCCAACCCTACGGTAGATGAACTTCATTGTAGTATTCAAAAATCTACTGTAGTGGCTAATTCATTTGAACTTAAACCCGATATTATTCGAATTGTATCAAATAATCAGTTTGGGAGATCACCAACTGAAGATCCAAATTTACATCTTTCCAATTTTTTTAAATTGTGCACTACATTTGAATACGATAGTGTATTAGATGATGGCATAAGGCTTAGGTTATTTCCTTTCTCACTGAGGGATAAAGCTAAGATGTGGTTAAAATCATTAGCACCTAGATATATCAGAACTTGGGGTGATTTAGCACAAAAATTCCTTGCTAAATATTTTCCACCATAAAAAACTGCGAAGCTTAGAAATGATATTACATCTTTTAATCAGTTTGAAGGGGAATCTATTTATGAAGCATGCGACCAATTTAAAGAACTCTTAAGAAAGTGTCCACATCATGCTTTACCAGATTGGTTAATAATTCAAACTTTTTATAATGGATTAGTTGGATCTCTTAAATCTATTATCGATTCCACTGCTGGTGGTTCATTGATGTCAAAACCATTTCATGACGCTTATGCTTTAACTGAAAAAATGTCTACCAATAATTTGCAATGGCTTTCTGAGGGGTGGATCCTAATAAAGTAGCCAATATTCATGAATGTGATGCATTTACTATGTTAGCAAATCAAGTTGCTGCAAATTCAAGGAAGTTAGACAATTTTGGAATGAATTTTTCTCAACCAATCTCCATGATTAAAGAGAATTCATTCCGCCAAATGATAGATTCTCAAGCATCATTTGAACTTTTGAATGTCATAAATAACAAGCAAAATAACCCATACTCAAATTATTATAACCCAGGTTGGAAAAACCATCCCAAATTTAATTGGAATAATACTATTGGTGGTAATAATCAGCAATGGGGTAAAAATCAAGGAAACTCATTGGGAAACTGGAACAACCAAGAGAATTATAATAACTATAGATCTACTTATCCTCCAGGTTTCAATTAGTAATACACATTTAAGGAGAAGAAGTTAGTGTTACAAATGAGAAATCAGTTACAAAGTTAAGGAGCTACAATTAGAAATATTGAGAATCAGCTTGGACAATTGCAAATTCATTAAGTGATAGATCCCAAGGAACACTTCGTAGTAATACTAAAATAAATCCAAAAGACCAGAATAAAGAGCAAGTAAAAGTTACTCAACTTAGAAGCAGAAGAAAGTTGGAAGTTGGGTACAAAAAGAAATTGAAGTAAAGAGAGAAGAAATTGAAGAATCAAAAGAGGATGCTCCGAAAGATTCTAAAAGACCTATTTCTCAGCTTAAAGATAACTTTGAAAAACCACCACCTCCAAATCCTTAGAAACTTCGTTAACAGAAGTTGGATAAGCAATTTTCAAAATTTCTGAAAAACTTTTAAGAAGATAGTAATTAATATTACATTTGATGAATCCTTAGAACAAATGCCAAGCTATGTAAAGTTTATGAAGGATATTCTCAACGAGAAAAGGAAGTTTGAAGATAATTAGACTATTGCACTTAGTGAGAAGTGCAGTGCAATTATTCAGAAGAAGCTTTCTGAAAAGCTTAAAGATCCTGGTAGCTTTATAATTCCATGTGCGATAAGAGTCATATTTTATGGGAAAGCTTTATGTGATTTAGGTGCAAGCATTAACCTTACACCGTTATCTATATTCAAAACATTGGGATTAGGAGAAATAACCCCTACTACTGTAACTCTGCAGTTAGCATATCTTCGATAACATACCCTAAAGGAGTTATAAAAGATGTCCTTATGAAAGTGGATCAATTTATCTTTCTTGTTGATTTCATTGTGCTGGTATGGAGGAAGATAAATAGATACCTATCATTTTGGGGAGACATTTCCTAGCCACAGGAAGAGAAATGATAGATGTGCAAAAAGGGGAATTAAGTATGAGCGTCAATGATCAAACTGTTACTTTTAACATTTCAAGATCAATGAAATGACCTGCAAAAGGAAAAGATGATGAGTGTTATAGAATGAATGTTATAAGATATCTTAGTGAATGTCATTTCAAAACTAATTATGAAGAAAAATCTGAAGAAAAAGATTTGGAACACGAGCAAGAAGAGGAATTAGATCAATTTGAATATCTTTTAAAGGAATATTCAAACTATGTTCGAGAATTTTTTGAAATTTTGGATACGATAGAAAAAGATAAATCATTTTGTCCATCAATAGAAAAAACTCTAAAACTTGAGTTGAAATTACTTCCTGATCATTTAAATTTTGTCTTTTTTGGAGATTCCTCTACTTTACTAGTTATAATTTCTTCAAAGTTAACTATGAAAGAAGAAGAAAAGTTGATGAAAATTCTGAAAAATTTTAAGAAAGCATTTAGATGGACAATTATTGATATTAAAGGAATCAGTCCTTTAATTTGTATGCATATAATTCATATGGAAGAGAACTACAAACCCAAGGCTGGNAATTTGAATATCTTTTAAAGGAATATTCAAACTATGTTCGAGAATTTTTTGAAATTTTGGATACGATAGAAAGAGATAAATCATTTTGTCCATCAATAGAAAAACCTCTAGAACTTGAGTTGAAATTACTTCCTGATCATTTAAAATTTGCATTTTTTGGAGATTCCTCTACTTTACTAGTTATAATTTCTTCAAGGTTAACTATGAAAGAAGAAGAAAAGTTGATGAAAATTCTGAAAAATTTTAAGAAAGCATTTAGATGGACAATTACTGATATTAAAGGAATCAATCCTTTAATTTGTATGCATATAATTCATATGAAAGAGAACTACAAACCCAAGGCTGATCCTCAAAGGAGATTGAATCTTGTAATGAAAGAAATTGTTAAAAAAGAAATTTTAAAGTGGTTATATGTAGGAACTATCTACCATATTTTAGATAGTGCATGAGTTAGTCCAATTCATTGTGTTCCTAAGAAAAGAGGAGTAACTGTGACTATGAATGAACATAATGAGTTAATACCTACTAGAAAAGTTGCAGGATAGTGAATATACATTGATTATAGAAAATTAAATCTTACCACTAAGAAAGATCATTTTTCACTACCCTTTCTAGATCAAATGTTGGATAAACTAGTTGGGCATAAATACTTTTGTATTATGGATGAATATACCAGTTATTACCGAATATAAATAACTTCTGAGGATCAAGAGAAAACATCTTTTACCAGTCCTTATGGTACATTTGCTTTTAGAAGAATGTCTTTTGGTTTATGTAATGCCCCTGCTACATTTTAAAGATATATGATGACAATTTTTTTGTGATTTAATTGAAAAAGGGATTGAAATATTTATGGATGATTTTCAAGTGTTTGAAACTTCATTTGACTCATGTTTAGAACATTTATCAAAAGTTCTTAAGCACTGTGAAGAAATAAATTTAGTCCTTAATTGGGAAAATTGTCAATTTATGGTAGCAGGAGGAATTATATTAGGACATAAAATATCAGAAAATGATATGGAAGTTGATCCTGCTAAAATTCAAGTGATCGCTAATTTACCTTATCCAACAAATGTAAGGGAAATTAGGAGTTTTTTAGGACATGTTGGATTCTATAGACGATATATTAAAGACTTTCAAAAATTGCAAAGNTCAAAATATCTAAAATACCAAAAAGAATTGAATTTTACTTAATGAGAAAATATCTATAGTTTAAGTAATTTTCTTTTTAAAAATAGAAAGTTAGTGCGTATAGCATATTTCTCCGTGGGTTCGATATTCAGATCTTAATCAAAAAGTCCTATATTACTTGATAATGATACGTATACTTGTATAATATCCCAATATATATAAATTAAAAAGTAAAACTCTTATTTTCTCCAGGATCAAATTTTTGGTTATGTTGCAAAGTAAGATAACATAAGTGAAAAATATCAACAAAGTCATTATTATACTATGCACATAAGCAGTAAGTCAAGATCAAGTTTTTGGCGCTATTGCTGGGAAAAGATTTCAAAAAGTATTGAAAGCAAAATTTCTATTTTTAGAAAGTCTTATTTAATTTTTAAAAAAGTTATTTTAGCAATATCTTATTATAATATTTTATTTTATTTTAGTGTATGTGTAATTCAGGTTCTGAAGGACTAGTGCCCTAAGATTCTGAATTAGAGAGAACTGTTAAACAAATCAGAAAAACCAAACAAATTAAAAATTTTGAAAAATCTAAAAAAAATAACAGAAATGGCAAACCAAAATGGTCAAAATGCTAAAATTCATCAAAAATTTAGACCTTTACGAGATTATGCCAACCCTACGGTAGATGAACTTCATTGTAGTATTCAAAAACCTAATGTAGTGGCTAATTCATTTGAAATTAAACCTGATATTATTCAAATTGTATCAAATAATCAGCTTGGGAGATCACCAACTGAAGATCCAAATTTACATCTTTCCAATTTTTTAAAATTGTGCACTACATTTGAATACGATGGTGTATTAGATGATGGCATAAGGCTTAGGTTATTTCATTTCTCACTGAGGGATAAAGCTAAGATGTGGTTAAATTCATTAGCACCTGGATATATCAGAACTTGGGGTGATTTAGCACAAAAATTCCTTGCTAAATATTTTCCACCATCAAAAACTGCGAAGCTTAGAAATGATATTACATCTTTTAATCAGTTTGAAGGGGAATCTATTTATGAAGCATGTGACCAATTTAAAGAACTCTTAAGAAAGTGTCCACATCATGCTTTACCAGATTGGTTAATAATTCAAACTTTTTATAATGGATTACTTGGATCTCTTAAATCTATTATCGATTCCACTACTGGTGGTTCATTGATGTCAAAACCATTTCATGACGCTTATGCTTTAATTGAAAAAATTTCTACCAATAATTTGCAATGGCTTTCTGAGGGGGTGGATCCTAATAAAGTAGCCAATATTCATGAATCTGATACATTTACTATGTTAGCAAATCAAGTTGCTGCAAATTCAAGGAAGTTAGACAATTTTGGAATGAATTTTTCTCAACCAATCTCCATGATTAAAGAGAATTCATTCCGCCAAATGATAGATTCTCAAGCATCATTTGAACCTTTGAATGTCATAAATAACAAGTAGAATAACCCATATTCAAATTTTTATAACCCAGGTTGGAAAAACCATCCCAAATTTAATTGGAATAATACTATTGGTGGTAATAATCAGCAATGGGGTAACAATCAAGGAAACTCATTGGGAAACTGGAACAACACAGAGAATTATAATAACTATAGATCTACTTATCCTCCAGGTTTCAATAGTAATACACATTTAAGGAGAAGAAGTTACAAATGAGAAATCAGTTACAAAGTTAAGGAGCTACAATTAGAAATATTGAGAATCAACTTGGACAATTGCAAATTCATTAAGTAATAGTTCCCAAGGAACGCTTCGTAGTAATACTAAAACAAATCCAAAAGACCAGAATAAAGAGCAAGTAAAAGTTACTCAACTTAGAAGCGGAAGAAAGTTGGAAGTTGGGTACAAAAAGAAACTGAAGTAGAGAGAGAAGAAATTGAAGAATCAAAAGAGGATGCTCCGAAAGATTCTAAAAGACCTATTTCTCCACTTAAAGATAACTTAGAAAAACCACCACCTCCAAATCCTTAGAGACTTTGTTAACAGAAGTTGGATAAGCAATTTTCAAAATTTCTGAAAAACTTTTAAGAAGATAGTAAGTAATATTACATTTGATGAAGCCTTAGAACAAATGCCAAGCTATGTAAAGTTTATGAAGGATATTCTCAATGAGAAAAGGAAGTTTGAAGATAATCAGACTGTTGCACTTAGTGAGGAGTGCAGTGCAATTATTCAGAAGAAGCTTTCTGAAAAGCTTAAAGATCCTGGTAGCTTTACAATTCCATGTGCGATAAGAGTCATATTTTATGGGAAAGCTTTATGTGATTTAGGTGCAAGTATTAACCTTACACCATTATCTATATTCAAAAGATTGGGATTAGGAGAAATAACCCCTACTACTGTAACTCTACAGTTAGCATATCTTCGATAACATACCCTAAAGGAGTTATAGGATGTCCTAGTGAAAGTGGATCAATTTATCTTTCTTGTTGATTTCGTTGTGCTAGATATGGACAAAGTGGATCAATTTATCTTTCCTGTTGATTTCATTGTACTGGATATGGAGGAAGATAAAGAGATACCTATCATTTTGAGGAGATCATTCTTGTTGATTTCATTATGCTGGATATGGAGGAAGATAAAGAGATACCTATCATTTTGGAGAGACATTTCCTAGCCACAGGAAGAGCAATGATATATGTGCAGAAAGCGGAATTAACTATGANAATTTACTATGCTAGTAAAACTCTTAATGAAACTCAAATTAATTATACAACAACTGAAAAAGAGTTATTAGCGATAGTATACGCCTTTGATAAATTTAGATCATATTTAGTTGGAACACATTGCGTAGTACATACACATCATTCTGCTATTATGTACCTAATGAAAAAGAAGGATGCTAAACCAAGATTTATAAGA
>JXCR01135832.1:0-14718 GCA_002079205.1 Phalaenopsis hybrid cultivar | reverse complement strand
AAACATCATATGAATTTCAAAAGCACTTGCCTTAGCAGAAGAAGAGATTGCCTAAACCGTAAGCTGCTGTTTCCAGGCTCGTTATTCAGCATCTGGTGCACCACAGCAAGCGAACCAATATCATCTACAGCAGACCACCGGTCATACAGTTGCATCCAACAGTCAGCCATATCGCAGGGCTGCACATATTGCCTAAGAGTATCAATCAGTTGATCCCCATGCATCTTCCCATGAAACAACATGTAACCAGGATCCAAGGTCAAGATAGCCCTGATATCCTGCAAAGCCAACTCATAACTACCAAGAGCCAAATAGAACCATGCCCGCAGCTCAAGACAATCCGTTGAGACCTTGAACCCTAGGATCTTGCTGATTTCTGCAACGGCTGCACCAAGTTTATCCTCCTCTGCCAGTGTCACAGCCCTATATTTATAAGGGTAAGAGAGAGTTGGATCAAGTTCCGTGGCAGTGCTCAAGTCATTCATCTTCTCATTGCCATTGCAGTATAAAGAACGTTCCTGATGCATCCAACCACAGGAAGGGTGCTCAGACATCATGCTATTTAGAAGCTTGTAGGCAGAGTACTTGTGCCCTTTTTTGTACTTCGCCCTAGCTACGCCAACAACAGAATACGCATGCCCTTCATTCACGGCAACCTCAAAACATTTATGTGCATCCTTGTACTCGCCCCTCTCAAGCATTACACAACCCAGTTGATGCATTGCAAGCTGCTTCTGCCACCCATGGGAAGCACATTCACCCATCCTCTCCAGAAGCATTACTGTAGTGTTCGACCTCAGGTCCTCCTCCATGGCTACCTGACTTAGGAAGTAGTACAGAGCAAACGAGGCGTGACCAGCCATCGCCAGCCGCTCTTTGCCCTCAGAACTGCACAAAATTAAGTTGATCTCCGGCCTTTGCAGAGACCTGGGCAACTCGCGGAGGAAAACCTGGAGGCAGGCGGCCACGAGCAGGTAAGCCGCTTCTTCCAGAGCATCGTCGATAAAGAGGAGGGCGTCGTCCAAATTGCGGACAAGGGAGGCAAGCTTCGAATCGCAGGCGGCCTTGAGGTCCTCGCAGCAAAAGCAATTAGCAAAAGCAAGGACCTCGAGTACGGTGTCCGGCGGATAGTCATTTAGGGAGCCACCGCGACTGAAAGCTTCAACGGCGCGCATGGCACGGGCGGAGATGCCGTTATGGGTAAAGTTAATGCGCTCGAAGCAAGTCTCGGCGAAACCGCCGTAGAGCAGCGTTGCAAGGGGTCTGGATAGGGAGGCTATGCTGCCGCGTACGCAAGGTATCTCCTCCTCGCCAATGCAAAACCAGAGATCAATGTCTTCTATGTCGAGATCAGGTGGCCGAGCCGGAGTTGATGAGGAGGCAGATGGATCAGCGATGCAGCGGCAGGGGCAGGGATCAAAGGGGACGTCAGGAGCATAGCCCGGAGAGAGCGCGGCACGGGGGCATTCTAGAGCGGGCGAGGTCATGGAGCAGGAAACAGGGGAAGGGAATGGCTCGAACTCGTCCTCCCGCCGCTCGTAGCGAAGCCAGGCGGACAGGACAACCTTGTGGTGGATATCCCGGGAATGGATACGCGCAGAGCGGAGAGCGCGGCGGAACAACTTCGGATCGTCAATGCCGCGTAGGAGGGCGCTGTGCTCGAGATGGATGTTACAGAGCGAGTTGGACGGATGCGAAGATGAAGGGGATGAAGAAATGTAGGAGGATAAGGAGACGTAGGCAGATGCAAGGGCGTCCACTTGTTCAATGGGACGGAAGAAAGGGTCGATAGACGGGTGAATGAGATCGGGAGAGGGAAGACCAAAGGTTGATAGGAGGGAATCCAGAGAAAGGGTGTGATGGTGATGATGGTTTTGATGCTGGTTATTAATTGGGTTGGACTCCTGGCTGATAGATTTAGAGCGAAGGGAGAACGTTGGACGGAAGCTCGCTAGCCTCTCAGCAGCGGTGGCGACGGTGGCCGAGGGATTCAGCGCGTATACCTGCGTGCTTTTACATCCGTCGATCAGCTTCATGCTCCTTATACTCGTCAGAAAATTGTTCTGCATCTTTCCACTCTTCTTTTCTTTCCTTGTCCTCTCCCTTTTATTTTTTTCCTCCCCTCCCTCCGTTCTCTTCGAACTTCCCTCCGTTGTCTTCGAACTTGGATCTCCCCACCCTTTATTGTTTTCTCTCCCTCTCTTTGCGCCTCCCTCTCCCTTTCCCTCTCCTCACTGTCGCGTGTAAGGAAAATGTTGGATTGAAATCTGGAAGGCATGCATAAACCAGGAGAGAACGGAGGGAAGGGCGTGATGCAGACGATGGAGAGAAGACAGGCAGCTCTTCCCTTCACCTCCGCTCCGTTTTTTCTTTTTCTTTTCGCCTTAATTATATTTTCTATATTTAAGAATCAATCGGACCACCGGAACAAAAAATAAAAAAAATTTTGAAAAAAGAAAAAGCAACCGGAGATAAAAGCATCGAAGAGAGAGAGAGTCGTTGACGAGGTGGTGGGCGTGCGAGCTCCTCTTCGAAGAATTGGCTGGCCTTCGCTTTTAAAACGATCGCTGTGCTGACGGGAGTGGTTCGCTGCCAAGAGGAGGCCCGCGGTGCACGGCCTCGCAAAGGTTAAATAAAGAAAATGGGCATTTACAAATATATCACTAGATTCTTACATGTTTACATATCTAACACCTAAATTTTCATTTTTATAATAATGTCAATTTTTTTTTAAATTTTTTAAAAATGAAATATTCATGTAGATGCAAGGTTGCATGTACGTCAAAATTGAAGTTTAAGTGTGAGATATGTAACTAAGTTTCAGCGAACTTTTCGTGTTCGGCTTGTTTGAATATTTTTTTTTATTTGTGTTAGGCTAAATAGCTCGTAAATTATGTGTTCGTGTTCGACTTCTTTTAATTTTTTATATTTGAATTAAGTTCATGAGCTCGGCTTGGCTCGAAATAATAAGCTATTAAAATTTAATAAATCATAAATAAAATTAAATTTAAAATTTTGATTTTTTATTGTAAAATTACTATCGCTCGAAAGTTTTGTGGGGGGAGTCATGATAAGGAGTAAAAGTGAGCTACATGTAAGAGAGGTTTAATATTTGGAAAGAAATGAGTCAAAATTATTTTTGAATTATGCGATGTGGGATTAAATCAGGAGGGGACTTGAGAGAAATTTTTTTAGCATTGTCGTACATATCACCTAATTCATATGTATTTACATTTTTATTATAAAAATTTTATTTTTTATTTACAATCTTAGCTAAAAATTAATTAAATTTTAATAAAATTAAATATTTTTTTTTAAAATAATATATAAATTTAATATATAAATATTATATTAATATTATTTAATTAATTTGAGCTAAAATCGAGCCGAACACGAACGAACAAATCTTAATTCGTGTTGGGCTCATTTATAAATCAAGCTTAAAAAATATGTTCGTATTTGACTCATTTGCTAAATGAATGAATCGAACATGAGCTATTTAACGAGTCAAACACAAGTTGTTTATGAACAACAAACTTTTTGACAACCCTATAATTAGATAAGAATTGAGTGGTATAAATGTAAATATTTCAATAGAGTATTGTGGGGGCATAAGACTAATAACTATTCAGTGTTGCCACTTTGGGACAACGATTGATGCGGGGGTCCTCACTCGTCGCATGCAACTCATGAAAAAATGAGTTGTGGAACACGTGTGATCAATTCACGGGGAGACCAGGTACGTGGTACACAAGTTACACAACTATAGGTGTGTTTGTTTCAATTGTGACTGTAGAAAAGTACAATTTAAAAGCTGTTGTTGAAAATCTGTTATTCAGAATCTGGAGGTTCAAAAGCACTTGGCCTGTTTGAAAAACACAATTCTAAAAGTGTTGTCTGTTGACAAAATGAATGAAATGCCTTTTAGTACATAAACACGGTTCAGTTTGAAAAACACAGTTCTGAAAAGTACTCCCTCTGAAATAAATCTAATGACAATTTATTAAGTTATTTTAACTCACAAAACCATAATGCAATTTATGGTGAACATTAATTGAATCTTCCACCTACAAAATAATCATACAAACATAAGTTCAGCATACACCGCCCCGAGAAGTAGGCATAATACTTGTTAGTAGGCTCGACCATTTAAACTAAAAAATTCATGACATCTGTTTAGTTTGCAAATTTTGTGACAGACAATTCTTCTATCTAATATAAAGATTAGAAATGGTTTATATTATCTAGGTTCCTAATTCTCTAAAAGAGCATGTCCATATAGTTAATTACATCTTAAATAATATAAATCACTTAAGAAAATCCTCGATAATAATCAGAAATTTCATCTTCAAGAATTCAAAGTTGCTTTTTTCATGATTATTTGTTGGAAAAGTCAAGTGAGAATGGACCAAATAAGAACAGTTATTATCAAAGTCAAAGAGCGAATGTAGGGGGTGCCACAAACTATGAGGGAAACCTCAATGATCTCCAAAACTATCCTATTTTTTGGTTTTACATCTTGATAGTGAAGTTATTTAATGTTTACTTCTGCCATTTATTCAAATTTAAGGCTTACAATTATACAATATACAATTATGCAAATTGCCCAGGAAGATAGAAGTATTTATGTCTTATTGAATGAACAATCTCGGAATCCTAAAACAAAAGATATGACTTTTTTACACAACATGATTATGCAAAGGTCTAAAGATAAAGTGATGATTTACGTTGTGCTTGACAAACAACCTCGAAGTCCTAAGAATTTATGTTATTTAAGACTAAGGAAAAGTTTTGTTGACGTAGTTCTAACTCATTTTTGAGTTTTGATATTCATCTGAAGTCATCCTCCATTCGCTTGCAGCTTATTCTGAACTCTTTGATTTTATGGTTTCAAGTTCAAGGTTGGTGCTTAGATTGACAATTATTCATTATTGTTAAGTCATTGAGTTTGCAAGGTTCCTCCTAAACAAGTTGCCTACTATTTTCTACCATAGGGGCCTTTCCAGATATATTAAATTATGCATAAATAAAACATGTCATAAAGTACAGTAAAAATGCAGTAAAAAAGAAGTGGTAGTACGTACATGTCGCATCTAATGTCACTGTTAAAAAGTTAAAATTACAAATACAACGTGCAAGTATCATAGAAAATTAAGCAAACACAAAATACATGAGCATGTGTGTATATAAAAAGTCAAGTGACACATATATGAAAAATCAAAGTTGAGTATAAGAATCTAAGTAAGAAGTGGACTCAGAATCAGGGCAAAGCCCTAACGATTTCTCGAGGGACATCTGCAGGTAACCATCAGCATCATGTATTTAAGACCCAACATAGGTTAAAAGCCTACCAGCAAGCAATTGAGGGAAGGTTAAACCTATTCCCCTCTTTGTGTGATTGACAAATGATCTTACCAAAAGACAACACTAAAAAAAGTTCCTAATTTGGCATGCAGATAAATAATTTAGATTTACATTTTTTTAGCAGCCAAAATATGGGTTTCATCCATAAGTATATTTTTAACTACCATATCTATCAAATCAGACATTTCACAAGTCAATCACACCATTGGGCCAAAAACACCAACAACACATGAGAGCAAGAGCAACCTTATGCCAAAAGTTGATGAATAGTAGTATCAATCCTGCACCCTCACAAAGTCAATAGTTTTAGGAGACACCACTTTTCTATTATCAAGCATACTTAGATATCTTTCTCATCATCGTCTGTACCACCAAAACCTCCAACTTATGCAATTCTGATGATCAACATGTGGCCACATTTTAAATTTCCTCAGCTGCTTAAAAAGGTTTGAGCATTGTATTTGAGACCCAAGCATTGGGTATTATTGTAGGTTAAGTTGGAGCGGTACAATTCTCATTGGAATAATTTGATTTAAAGGGGACTCGATTCATACCTTGGTGAGTCCTTTTGTTTTGAGAATGATTTTCCTCGACAAATTATAATATGTCCCAATGTCCTATAGAATGTCCAAAATCTTGCAAAGATATTTGGAGAGTAACTCT
Organism: Phalaenopsis hybrid cultivar; assembly: GCA_002079205.1. Classification (NCBI taxonomy): domain Eukaryota; kingdom Viridiplantae; phylum Streptophyta; class Magnoliopsida; order Asparagales; family Orchidaceae; genus Phalaenopsis; species Phalaenopsis hybrid cultivar. The sequence continues at coordinate 8,691 of JXCR01135832.1, read as the reverse complement.
GAACAACTTTAGAATCTCCTAGACTATTTTAAGTTCATTTGGGTCTACTATATTGTTGAGTTGATCAACCCATGTTGAATTAGGAGTTATATTATTATACTTTAGACTGTGAGGAGTGTAATCTTGTTGATGTCTTAGTTAGTCCATGAGTGAGGTGAATGACTAATTTCCAAGTTTATTGTAAAAGTTGTACAAGTGGAACCCAGAAGGGTGTGCTTGTAAATATCGGGGGTTTCCACATTTTTATCCTTGAATCGAACCTGAGTTTGTCATACTTCAAGATGCTTCATTGTCTTTTATATTTTCTTGGATTGCTCCTTAGTATTTCTAAGTTAAACCTAACTCACTAGAAGATTTCTTTAAGTCTTTAGGGCCAAATTTATAATTCTGAAAGTTATGTAGAATGTGTTTAATTTTTATCAAATGATTAATGAACCCTTTACAACCAATACTTGAGGTTCAATTCAGTAAATTATGAAGTTTCCAATCTTTTCCTCTTTACCATTTGGTCATCTGAACTTTTACATCTGCTTATACCCAACAATTTGAATATTTGCAATTTTGACCATTTTAGAAAAGACCATGGATGGTTTGCTACCCTAATTGTCCTTTATGTTGCAATCACTTCAGTGAGTTCATTATTAAATATTTTACCCTTTTTCCACTGGTTTACCCCAAGAAATTATTTTAATGAATGTACTAGGATGTTAATTCCAAATTTACAAATATACCCCTAAGGTTACACCTTGAATCTTTCACATTAGGGTACCAATAATTGTGAAACATGGCTAGCCACTTGCCCAAGGGCTACTTAGGACATCAAAGTTTAGTTTGTATTTTATGATTTCAAATTATTTTTTTTAATTACTTAAACCCATAATTGTAAATTTTTAAAGAAAATTAATTTAATTGTCCAAAATATGTTCTCTTTAATTTTATTAATTTAATTTTTAGTCCATTAAATTTTCTTTAGTTACTGAGCACGGAAATATTTTTCTTTTAATTTTTTTTTATTTTTCTATACCAAGATATGATTTTTTTAAATTTATATTTACTTTTCTTTATTTAATTAAAAAAAATCCCGCATTTATCCACTTAACCATGCAGCATCCAACTCATCCTCAGTATCTCCGAACCACCGTACAACGCCTCCCCATTGGCTGCACTTTCCATGTGTTTTGCTCTGTCACCCACGATCTGCAGTCTTGTATTGCACAAACCCGTCATTTGAACTGATTTGCGCAATCCATTTTACATACAAGGGAATGGACGACATTCGTTCATCGACCATAATGTGTTATAACCTGAGAGCTGTCCACACTCTAGAGCTAAGATCTCTATCAATACTTAACTAAATTAAGTGTGATTTGTTCCAAAACCTTCATCTATGTGAGACGACCACATCTATATGGCTAGGTGGACAAGGATTGTTCATCTTCTTCATAAAAGGCCAAAATCGAGGGAGATTTAAGGATTTTTTAGCTATACCTTTGCCCAAGAGGGGAGGCCTCGATTAGGTTGGTTGAGAAGCTTCGCCTCACATCCATGAACCTCCTCCAAGTGGTAATTTGCTCTGAGAAGGGGTCTAGGTATGACCTAGGCCAAGGGGTGGTTTGGGTGTCGTCCGGGACTATGGTAGAGGCCACGAGAGAAGAGGATTTCGATTGGAGAAGTGGTTTTTGAGCTGTGGGGAAGCTTTTGGAAAAATCAATTTGGGATTTTGGTGAGGTTGAGTTTATGGCTAAAATGGTTTTGGTTTTTCACGACGTGATTAGGGTTTTGTGGTGGGAGGCAGTGGCTAAGAATGATGGGGGTTAGCTTCATATGAGTGTAGGAAGGGTTTGGAGCAATTTCAATAGAATTTCCCCTAGGTGTGTGCACTTCTTCCCATTTAGTTGTGAGGTGCCTTAATTTATAAAGTCAGCCATGGGAGAGGAGCTGAGCTTTAATTGGTTAGTTTAAAAGGATAGGTGGTCGCTTAGGTGGAGCTCTAGCAAGGTAGAAAGTCCAATGGGGAAGAGCCAAATAGGATGGGTGAAATTTTGAGTATTCCCCCCATAGGTGGCTCTCGAGTATGGGCTTACTGTCGGCAATGATGGGGCGGTGGAGCTTGGGTGGTCCCATCACTAGTCTTCTACGACAGTCAATAAGAAGTCATATTGACTATCANGAGTATTCCCCCCATAGGTGGCTCTCGAGTATGGGCTTACTGTCGGCAATGATGGGGCGGTGGAGCTTGGGTAGTCCCATCACTAGTCTTCTACGATAGTCAATAGAAAGTCATATTGACTATCCTAAGCTCTAAGAGAAGAATTTAGACCACACCAAAATGAGGTCAATAAATGGACCTCAATAGTGTGGTGTGCTAAAACATCACAACACACATATTGGTGTTGACTGAAAAGATCAACAAAACTCGAAGAATTGTCTAAACATACATACTTAAAACAGATCACGGATCAAACCGAAGTTAGAATTGAATTTGAGTTGAGGATTTTGAAAATTTCTATTGGAGAATTGAATGATTAGATTGATTATTTATTTATTATTTTTATGTTTAGGGTGATTTAGATTTGGATGAATGAGAAGATCAGGCTGAGAAGGAAAGCACATGGACTCACTTCCAACTCAAGGACGATCAAGGGTATTATTGCTACGTTGGGGAGAACAACGCAGGGACTTGCATCCAACCCAAGTGGTGACAAGGGAATTAGATGTCGTGATCCATTTAATGGAGCCTCACACCTATGTGTTGAGAAGGGAGTCAGATGTCATGATCTACTTAAATCACATGAGTAATGGTGTCTAGGATTTAACTGTTCAAAGGACCCATGCTTATTGTAGAAGTTGTCATTTTAACCTCGAAAACCCCAAGAATAAGATTTATTGGGTGCAAGAATGATGGCTGAGAGGTGAGGGTCGGTCAAGTAGGTTATGCCCTCCTGTAGACAAGGGCACTATACTAGGATTATGAAATTAAACTTGATCAAAAGGTTATCTCCAAAGCATTGAAACACTTGAAAGTAGTGACAACATATCATTATATTTTCTTTGGATTTTTTGTAAAAGTTTCAAGAAGATTATGGTTGAAAATGATAGCAAAATCAAGATTGGTATCTATGACCTAGTTTAACTAATTTTTAGTTTAGTTTTATATCTTTTGATTTTCTTATGAAAGATAGTTGGAAACACATAGAAGTAGTGCATAAATTCTTGTAGATGTGATTTAAAGTTTAAGAGACTTTTCTAAGAAACTTAAGGTAATGAATTGAAAGCAAATGCAAAGCTAGGTCCAAATGAACCTAATTTGGACAAGTTGATTTATAAAGATGTTTATTTGAAAATTTTCAAAACACATGATTAAATGTCCTTATTTAAGTTTAGAGGGAATGTATGGTATTAGAAAAAAAAAATGATTTAAGAAATTAGAAGAACATAAATAAATAAATTTAACCCAAACTAATAGAAACAATAACATCTTGACTATTAAGCCAAGAGAAAGAAGAGCCCAACAAACAATCTTCTATATTAATCCCAATTTTGTATTGGTTGCTCATCATGGCAATTACAACATATTTAAATGCATTCCTACAAGTTTTTCTCTTTAATGTAGTTCCAGGTTTGAAAAAGACAATTGATTCATGTATGAATGATAGTAATAATTGGCCCTTTAATTTTAAAGTAGTGGTTGATTTACTTTTATTGACATGGAATTGCCCTCTGGCATTCTTCTTGCCCAAAGTAAGTATTACAAACCTCACTTTAACAATTCTCATAATTTAGTGTCAAAAGTTATTTGGCCATTCTCAATATTGACCTTGTATAAGACCTCCAAAATATTCTATTTATATAATGTGATATAATGCTGAACTTATGGCATTTGAAAGTCTCATACCCTTGAACCTCCTACATTATTTATAATAACAATCATATTCAAATGATACAATGAAATAACACATGATTACAAAGTATAAAATTCCTTCATATAAAATACATAAACTTGAAAAACAACATGAGATGCATACAATTTTGATCAATAACACATGATTAATTCTTTGCAATAGATTTTATAATGCACCTACAATGCACCATATCCATGAGGTAGCTAAATGGTGCTCTCTCTCAACCATGATGATGGCGAGAGACGACAAACTGTTGCTCCAATGTAATGAGAGATTCATGTTATGATTTCCATCTATGTTACAAAAACTATTCTACCATTGCCAGCCAAATCTCGAGCACTCTGGCTTTGATACCAACTTAGCTAAAGTAAGAAGTCAGATGCACTGCAAGGCCATAGTGATTGGGAGAATTACCATTTCTCAATGGTGCAGCATGAAAAAGAGACTTTAAATAGTCCCCAGGAGAAAAAAGCAACAACAGTGACTTACCTTCTGTTCTGTTAGAAGTTTTGTAATAAATGTGGCAAACATGTATATTGCTTATAGCATACAAATCGGACCACCATCATCATCCTTATCCCAACTCATTCATTTATTCCTACAAATAATATTTGAGGTATTAAGTGTACACTTAATAAATCCTTTTTCACAACATACATGTTTTAGATGTACTCAATTTTCTTATTACCAGTTTCACACTAACTTGAACAAATAGATTGCATAAAACTGGATTGCCCGCCTATGAAACAATCTCTCATTTGTTTTACAAGCCCACAAACAGATTTCAAACAAGATTTTCGAAGAAAAAAATAAGTTGTTTTATTACTGTTTCTCTTCATATCCAGTTAATTTCTTAAAATGCTTTAATATTAGTGAAAATAGAATAATAGAATGCAAGACAAAAAGTACTTGACAATGTAATATCACCAATTTATTATTGTTCTTCTTCATATTATGCAAATCAACAAAGCTTTAAAGCATATTTACAACCCACAGCTTGTATCTCTTTATATATACATAAATAAGGCATGGTCCAATCAGATCACTATCACAAAGGCATTTACAAAGCCTGATATAAGGATCCATGTTTCCAGAAACCTGAATTATCTTCCTCAGTCCTTCTAAAACGGCTGCCCTGTCTATATATTCAGGACATAAACCTAAATCGAGCATTTTCACAAGGGTTTCTGAAGCATCCAAGTAATATCCACCTTTGAGATAACCTCTTAATAACCATGATAAAGACTTCTTCCTACGTTCTGCGTTGCTACCCTCGATACCAGTAAGCAAACGGTGGACAGCACTGACTTCATTTTGTGATGCGCATATGGCCAAAACAGCATCATAAAGATCTCTATCTGGTTCTTTGCCTAAGAGCTTCATTTGCCATATTTGCTGTTCAGCTTCCAGTCCAAAGCCAGCACAAGCATACATTGCAAGAAGCCTTTCATATACAGCAGAAGAAATTCTGGTATTTCCTGCTTCATTTGCCCACTCTGACAAGCTAACAGCATATCTTATGAGCTCTGCCTGATAATTATTTATATAACTGATACTTTCACTATCAAGCTTATCAATTTTACCAGCCTTTAATGCACCCTTCAACTTGCCTAAAGCTTTGGACAGCTCTTTCTGCTCTTTTACTAAAGATGTAAGTGCAATAAGGTAACTATAGACCTCAGGTGTCAGCCCAGTCTCTTTGAATTCAATGACCATTTTCACTGCACCAATGTAGTTTCCATCCACCTAAAAATAAATTTACAAAAACAAAGTTCGTTACAAAAGTAACCAAGCCATGCATAGTACTTTTGACCATTAAATTAAAATTTAAAAAAAAGAGCAAAATTAATTAATTAAATTAAAAATTTCTTATCTACTCTACGCCAACTAATTGTTCCCGCAGTTGCTTCCCTCTTACAAAATAATTTGAAGCACTCCTTCAGAGAGGAGGGGACTGAAAACTAAAATGCTTGCCCCAACTTGACGCAGTTAGGGCTAGTCAAAGAAGCCACCTCGGAATCGCTATGGACGAAGATGCCGAGAACTCCTTCCTCGATAGAACTGGGGCTAGCCGTGAAGACAATGACGAGATTGCACCGTACGAAGATCTTCAAAACTCCCCATTTCTCAGTTCTATGCGCCGAAACAAGAACCAAAGCCCGTCTTCCCTCCCTTTACGTGATACCTAGTCATGATCAAAGCTTAGCCAGAAAGCAACTACAGGATTGTGACACCCTATGACCTCTAAAATCTCAAATTCTTCCTTGTATCACACACTAAATTTGAAGGCCTGGTCCTTCCTCCTGATCACAACCCTCCCTCGATCTCTTCCTCCGCTCATGCGGCATGGAAGGCACAGAAGATTGAAACTCTTCACTGGAAAGACGGGATCGCAGCCTACAGAGACATCCAAAACTATGTGGCTAGGGCTAGTCATGAAGGCGACAATAGAATCGTCGAGTCCAATAGTCTCCAAAATTTTTGTTCACCACTCCTTCCTTTACTCGTTCGAACCACACTGAAACAACATGCTTGCTCGCCTTCCTTCTAGCTTGTGAATGATGCTCGAGCTAAACAAGACTTAAAATGATGGGATCGTAAAAGAAGGAGATCTCTTAAGCCTTTCACAGGAAAAGCAACGAAGGAATCACGACAGACAGAGACTTTCATAACTCCTCAACTCTCCTGTCTATTTGCCTTTCACGCACAAAGCAAAATTTGAAGCCTAGCAATTGTCTCCCCACCTTGTACTTGTGTGATGTTGATGTCGTAGAAACAAAGCACCTATGAGCCGATAGAAAAGTAATAAAAGGATCCCTGTATAAAAAGATTTCATAAACTTTTCTCTACCGAAAGGTAGTCCACTTTCCCTATATTCGTGTGAGGCAGAAACATTCCCTGCCCTCACCATTTATTTTCAACGTTCACATAACCCAAATATCTTAAATAACTCCTTACGTCATTTCATACCAACTCAAATCTCCCAATTCGGGACTTTTTTTTCTTTATCTCACAAACCAAAAATTGCTAGAAAAACCTTATTTGTGTGAGAAATTGTGCTCTCATTCTTTTAATGCAGGTAAATCAAAGACCGACGCGTCTTACACACCTGTGAAGTAGAGGATCTCTTCCAACCACACTGTCTCACACACTAACCAATGAGAATTATAAACAGTTGGGAGGCAAGCATCCCGATGCAACCCCCTAAATAGGAATGACCCTGAGTAGAGGCCGAAATTCCAGGTGAAATTGGACTTGCAAAAACATTTGAAATCGGACTGATAAAATTTGTAAATTGCTCAAAAATGTGAATTATTGAACTTACAAATGATTTAAAATATAGAATAATTATACTTATAAAGTGAAAAAAAATGTGGCCTTTCGATAAAATTTTAAATTAATCATTGAACATTAAAATCTTAAACTATATCAAAATGAAAATTTTGATAATTCATGAGAAATAAAGATTTTATCACATAAAGATTACAATAGTGAATGAATAAGACTTTGATTAAATAATGATTTTTGAAAATATCATCACCACTGGCTTTACAACATGTGTGCAAGAGATTAGAAGGTAGTATTCTAAAAACTTAAAGTGAACCTCGCGTTTCATCAATGTAGTCATTTAAATGAGTAATGTTTATATAACCTTAAGTCTTACATGCATCTTGATTCAATTTAAGCTTTAAAATCTTAAAAATTGCCTTTAAGCATACACAATTATATAAAATTACAAAATATATGAAATTATTTACCCGAATGTGCTCCACCAAATTAAATTTGTTTAAATTTAAACTATCTGAGAATGTTACACGGTTAAAAGTAAATTTTCACTAAAATAGTTCCCATCTTGAGAAGAATTTTGAATTCTTTCGAGAAATCAATGATTATTATAGAATAAAGAACTCTCATATTTTAAAAATTCAAATACAAATTTATGAAGCTATGCACGCTTCAACCAGGTTGCCTTATCTATATAACAGGTAACACCTATCCAACTAGTATGATACTAGTATTAAACACTGAAGCTAACGAGTCTATTTAATTTTCAAATAATGGCTACATCATAAATAGAAGAAATTAAAAATCCATAACACCTAGTTCAATCCTTCTCCTTAATTAAGACTGAAGTCGACAGGACTGCTATGCTAAAAATATTAGACAAAAGATTATCAAAATTGATGAATTTCAAATAAATTTCAAAAATAAATTTTTTAAATGTCCAAAATTTCGATAATGGTCGAGTTGATAGAAAAATTCAACTAAAAGGTCTAATTACAAAATTAAAAATTAAGTTTATATATATATATATATATATATAAACAGGGCAGAGTTGATAAGCTTCATATATATATGATCATATGTAAACAGGGCAGAGTTGATAAGCTTCATATATCATATGTCAATACTAAATACAATCCTTTAAGAGCAAGAAATAATACTAACAAAATTCAAATCAAGAAATTGAATTATCGATTATGCTTGAGTTGACAAACAATTTCAAATGAATGAGTCAATTTTCCAAATTAAGTTTTAGAATCAATTTTAATAAATTCAATCATATATATAAAAGATTGATCCGCTATAAGATAGAGTTAACAAGGTTCATATACAATCATATGTCAATACTAACCCTAATCCTTCAAGAGCAAAAAGTAAAGTTGACATGGTTCAAATCAAACAATCAAATCTACAATGATGACTAAGTTGATGAGAAATTTCAACTAGGACTCTCTTTTCAAAATTAAGTTTCAAAGTCCATTTGAATTATATATATATATATATA
>JXCR01135831.1:45828-68064 GCA_002079205.1 Phalaenopsis hybrid cultivar | reverse complement strand
AATTGACCCTAATTTGAGCCCAAGCCTCACCCAAATCCAACCCAAGTTAAAATCCCCAAATTTTGCCCCAAATATGCCACATGTCCAAATACCACCAAATTAAACCCCCAATATCAAATCAAAACCACTCCAATCCTTTTCTAAAATATTCATGATAATCATCCAAGTCAAGTTGCACAATCAATTGGACCCAATCCAAGCTCAAACCCAAACTTAGCCCAACTTGAACCCAATTGACCCAAATTTAAACCCAAGTCATACACTTGACCAAATCAAACCAAATTGACAATTTCAAGCCCACCACAGCCCTCAAGAAGGCCCTACAGAATAGACTAGATCCACCTAGCCCAACCTATATGGATCATGGACCAAGGGTCCTCTAATTTGGGGGATCTCTTCCCATTTACGGCTAAACCATATATTTATTTGCCCAAAGTCATACCCAAACTAATTGATCTCCATTAAGGCCTGACCTCTGGCTCACCTAACCCCCTAACCGCCTCCTCTGCCTTAGCCGGCAGGCCTAGCCACCGGAGGAGCCAAAACCAAGATCCACTTTCCCAAATTAAAACCTAATTGAGCCCATCCTATGTGTCCAACTTTAATTGGCCAGTGGTGCTGCTCAGCCCTCATCATAGGCAGCTGAGTGCACCCACCCGCCACCCCTGAGCTCAGCCCAGCAACCAAGGCTATAAATTGAGCTCCTCACGGCCAAAGGGGAGAGTGCTTAAAATCAAGGGGAAACTATGCCAAAATCTCACCAGAGCTCCTCCAAACCTTCCTGAGTTCAATCCCACTATTTCCATCCACCCAAACCCACTGCCCTCAGCCAATTTCGCAGATCAATCCCTTACCGAAACCAGGACACAATTCTTAACTCCACCACAGTCCACCAAACTCAAATTAATTAAACCCACACCGTCCTTAGACTAAGAGGAGTTGATCCCCCACAAAATCTCCATCATAGAGAGCCCCTAATATAGCTCAAGACCAACACCTGAAAATTGGTTTGATCGAAATCATTCTTAGACAATTCACCACAGCCCAGCAGCTCATCTGGAGGCTCGTTGGATCCCTCTGAAGCTTCTGCAACCATCTGATTCAGCCTACACCTCTCAGACAAAGGTATTGAGCCCTCACCTCAGTCCTAGCTTAATTTGATTCTATAACTTATAAAGGTGTAGAAACAAACCTGAAGTGATTTGATTGAGTCTAGCTCAAGATCTTAGGGTTTTAGTGTGGATTGCTCACGGCTTACAATAGTTGAAGACGAAGACGGAGGACCGTCCGATCGCACGTGTATCAAATTGAGGGCCAGGATCGCGCTAGACGGAAGGATGGTACATGCACCACTGGCAGACGAGGCACTGAGGTGGTTAGCAGCATCAAATGACGGAGCGTCGCGTGGAAAGCTCGAACCTGCCTAGGATGACACAGTGCTGACTGGTTTAATTAAAAAAAATAGGGTTTTATGATTTAAATTAATTCTATAACTTATAAAATTCATAACTTGGTGTAAAAAATTTATAGAAATAAAATAAAAATATAATGTTTGTCAGTGAACAAAGGAGAATAATGTGGAACAAAAATAAAAATTATTTAGTGTCTCTGAATTTTAATTAAATAGCCTCTGTAATGTTCTAATTTTAATTAAGTGTATGATAATCATCATGGCTTAAGATTTTAGGAGTTTGTTCCTCATGGCATCGGAGATGTTTTGTGATTTTTCCAAAGTAAGAAAACATCTCTACACATGTAACCCTAATTTCTAAGTTTACATGACTATTTTGCTTAAAATAATTATATAAATTAAAATTAAAATTAAAATAAGAAAATTATGGGACTTGTTTTGGTAGGTTTCTTATGGTCAGAGGATGATTGGAAAATTGTAAATTAAATTTTACTATTTATGTAAATTATTATAATTTATAAACCATAAAAACTCATAAAAATTAAAATAAATTTATTATATTTAAAAAATTAACAAAATTAATTTCACACTGTAAATAACACTTATTTTAATTCATTGTAAAATTTGAAAATTATTTGACTAATCTTTACCACCAAAATTGATTTTTTAAGTGAAATGGNATATATATATATATATATATATATATATAATGAGTATTATTTTTCAAATAATTTAAATGATTACAAGGCTACAAAAATTTATAATTGTTGACCTCACTTTTGGTTGAGGTTTAGTTTCTTCCTTAGAAACGTAGGATCTAGCCATAGGACTTTCCTATTGACTATTCCTAGAGTACTAGTGATGGTACCCTCTGCAACAAAAATTCTAACTTTTCTTTGCTCATCCTGAAGTTCCACATTTTGGTTATAACCTCTAGCACTTAACAGGTGGGACCAATATGGGGGAGCTCAAGAGGAGTCCCCATAGGACTGTTTGGCCTTAGGGTTAACCTTAAGTGGTGTGGTCTTGGTCAGTTTGGTGAACACACACTTGCACTTTCACATCAACCTCATCCCTAACCCAAACATACTTAGCTTGATCCCCTAATCTATTGGAAACTCATGTGGGTCGTCCCCCAAGCCATTAGCCCTAGGCTAGGGTTTGGCTATGACCAACATATGAAAGACCTAAAGGAGAGTTCCCTTGGTTTGATGGCTCAAATAGGGTGATCCCATGATCAATATCCTCAATCAACGCCAACTTTGCCGAAATTCCAATTCAAACCCATTTTGGCTCCAAACTTCTCCAAATTACCAAATTGCCCATAAACCCTAAATTTTCCAAAATTCCCAAAATCGTCCCTGATTTCAATTATAAATTCAAATTCATCATGTATAAACCCAATCCAAACTAAATCCAAGCCCAATTGAACCCAATTTCAAATCTAATTTCTAGCCCAATCCAAATGTCCCAATTTTGACCATATGACTCAATTTTTCAAATTGAACCTCATAACCACATTCCACCCAATTAATGTCCAAAACCCTTCACGACTTTCCCCTAAACCAAATTGAGACATCAATTGACCCTAATTTGAGCCCAAGCCTCACCCAAATCCAACCCAAGTTAAAATCCCCAACTTTTGCCCCAAATCTGCCACATGTCCAAATACCACCAAATTAAACCCCCAATATCAAATCAAAACCACTCCAATCCTTTTCTGAAATATTCATGATAATCATCCAAGTCAAGTTGCACAATCAATTGGATCCAATCCAAGCTCAAACCCAAACTTAGCCCAACTTGAACCCAATTGACCCAAATTTAATCCCAAGTCATACACTTGACCAAATCAAACCAAATTGACAAATTCAAGCCCACCACAGCATTCAAGAAGGCCCTACATAACAGAATAGATCCACCTAGCCCAACCTATATGGATCATGGACCAAGGGTCCTCTAATTTGAGGGATCTCTTCCCATTTATGGTTAAACCATATATTTATTTGCCCAAAGTCATACCCAAAGTAATTGATCACCATTAAGGCCTGACCTCTAGCTCACCTAACCCCCTAACCACCTACTCTGCCCTGGCCGGCATGCCTAGCCACCGGAGGAGCCAAAATCGAGAGCCACTATCCCAAATTAAAACCTAATTGAGCCCATCATATGTGCCCAACCCTAATTGGCCATTGGTGTTGCTAAGCCCTCTGCATAGGCAGCTGAGTGCACCCACCAGCCACCCCTGAGCTCAGCCCAGTAACCAAGGCTATAAATTGAGCTCCTCACTGCCAAAGGGGAGAGTGCTTAAAATCAAGGGGAAACTATGCCAAAATCTCACCAGACCTCCTCCAAACCTTCCTGAGTTCAATCCCACTGTTTCCAGCCACCCAAACCCACTTCCCTCAGCCAATTTCGCGGGCCAATCCCTTACCAAAACCAGGACACAATTCTTCACTCTACCACAGTCCACCAAACTCAAATTAATTAAACCCACACCATCCTCAGACTGAGAGGAGTTGATCCCCCACAAAATCTCCATCACAGAGAGCCCCTAATATAGCTCAAGACCAACACCTGAAAATTGATTTGATCGAAATCATTCTTAGACATCTCATCACAGCCTAGAAGCTCATCTGGAGGCTTGTTGGATCCCTCTGAAGCTTCTGCAACCATCTGATTCAGCCTACACCTCTCAGACATAGATATTAAGCCCTCACCTCAGTTCTAGCTTAATTTGATTCTCCATGAGTATATACCACATTTCATACTGTATAAATCACATAGATGTGTTCGTCTCAAGTAGATGAAGGTGTAAAAACAAACCTGAAGTTATTTGGTTGAGTCTAGCTCAAGATCTTATGGTGGATTTCTCACGAGTTATAATAGTTGAGGATGAAGACAGAGGACCGTCTGATCGCACGTGTATCAAATGGAGGGCCAGGATCACACTAGACGGAAGGATGGTACGTGCACCGCTGGCTAACGAGGCACTGAGGTGGTTAGCAGCATCAAATGATAGAGCGCCACGTGGAAAGCTCGAAGTTGCCTAGGATGAAACGGTGCTGACTGGTTTAAGTAGAAAAATAGGGTTTTATGATTTAATAAATTCTATAACTTATAAAATTCATAACTTGGTGTAAAAAATTTATAGAAATAAAATAAAAATATAATGTTTGTTAGTGAACAAAGGAGAATAATGTGGAACAAAAATAAAAATTATTTAGTGTCTCTGAATTTTAATTAAATAGCCTCTGTAATGCTCTAATTTTAATTAAGTGTATGATAATCATCATGGCTTAAGATTTTAGAAGTTTGTTCCTCATGGCAGTGGGGATGTTTTGTGATTTTTCCAAAGTAAGAAGACATCTCTACTCATGTAACCCTAATTTCTAAGTTTACATGACTATTTTGCTTAAAATAATTACATAAATTAAAATAAGAAAATTATGAGACGCGTTTTGGTAGGTTTCTTATGGTCAGAGGATGATTGGAAAATTGTAAATTAAATTTTAGTATTTATGTAAATTATTATAATTTACAAACCATAAAAACTCATAAAAATTAAAATAAATTTATTAGATTTAAAAAATTAACAAAATTAATTCCACACTGTAAATAACACTTATTTTAACTCATTGTAAAATTTGAAAATTATTTGACTAAGTTTTACCACCAAAATTGAATTTTTAAGTGAAATGACATTTTTTGGCATTAAAATAATTATAATAAATTAAAAATAATTAAGAAAATTATGAAAAGAAGTTTTTTGAGTTCCTTGTGAACATGTCACTTAGGAAAAATAAAAATTATTTTCATATAAATAGTTCATTTTTGAACTATATTTTGAAATAAAAATAATTAAAAACAATTCAAAATTTTAAATTTTAGTTTAAAATAATTCCTAATTACTTACTGATCACTTGACACTCATTAAAATATTTTTTTAATATTCTTAAATTAAATATAAATTTTTAAAAGGCTAAGAAAATGCATTTCTCTAATTTTCCATTAAAATAATTATAACAATTACATTATAATTTGAAAAAATATAAAATTTTCCCCAAGTGTTCCTCTATCCTTAGTGAACCTCCAAAAAATTTACCATGACAAAAAAACTTTATTTTGATTATTTAAATGAATTAAAATTTTGAAAATCATATTTTCTAAGTTAAAATAATTATTTAAATTAAAATAAATTTTGAAAAATCAAATTTTTTTCTCCTCTGATATTTTAATTGACCCACGATGGGGTGCCCTAAAATTTTCAGTCATTTGAATTATACTTCATAAGTTATGAGGTGGAAAGCCCTAGGGGCAAAATGGTAATTTCAAATTTTAGTGACTTAATCAAAATTTAGAATTAACTAAGAGAAAAATGGCTAATATTGATCTTAATGAATTTATTTGGATGTTTGAAATATAATGGGTCAAAAGGTAGAAACTAATTAGTCACATTTTCATGATAAAAGTAAAATTGTAATTTCCTAAATTATCAGGATAACGAAGTTAATTAAAATTAAAAAAGATTGTAAAGAGATGGGCTTAGGGTAGGATGAGGATATTTAACTTATTTTAAGCCCACAATTGGATATGATATGATCTTTTAATAAAGATATGTATCACTTAAATTAAAATTCTAATAATTGCAAGTTCATCCACTGAATTTATAAGAGCTTGGCAGTGATCTAGGCTTAATCCAAGATTATTTAATGAGGTTTAGAAACAATAACATGATTAATAATTAACACCCTTTAAACACTACGGGCCCAACTTTAATGGAGGGTACAAAATCTTTAATGACTTAAGCTTGCTCTAGGGGCATCCACCCACATAATTTTTAAGTAAAATATTAACTGATCAACTGAGTTCCCCACTTTTGGGATAATTAAAGTATCAGGTTCACTGAGCATAAGGCGTATCAACTCATTGCAACTAAACCTAAAATTTGGAATGATTAATTGAACATTATAATAAGTTCAAAGAAACTAGAATTACTTCAAAAGGGATTTAAAAGCTGTTAGGGATTGTTCCCCAGACGCTTTTATAACCTTTTAGATGTTTTGAAGGATATATGAACTTATTATACTTTGTTCAGAAAATCATCCATCAAAATCTTCAGGGACTCACCAAGTTATGACTTAGGGCTTGGTAACTACACCTCCATCTACCTTTGCAATTTATTCAAATTTCCTACAAAATTATATACCTGTTGCAAGCTCTAATGTTTCAGCGAGAGCAGCGAGAAGATGACAGGTACATTTTTACGATATTATTTAATTTCTATCATTTTATTTACTGAATCTACTCTTTCTTTCAAACATGATGCATGCTTGGTTGTGGATGTCACCTTACTTGCAAAACAAAACAACAATTTATCAAAATTAATCAACAATTTTCAAAATTAAATTAAACTCTTTCAAAGGTAATCATAAATCCTTTGAAATACAACCGAACATAACACGTCATTTTGAATTTATGGGAGTCCCTTGGAGAAGGTAACCTACGGTTGTTAACGAGTTCACTCTGGTTTAAATGGGTTTAACAACTCGTTTAAGCTAAGTAATTTCAAAAAAAAAATAGTGATGTCGAAACGAGGGAACCGTGGGATCCTAACTGGTGTCGCTCAAATCAACTTTAGCCCCCTTCTGATTGAACTTAAACTTGTCATTTAATCCATCAAATCTTAGACTTTAGGACTGCTGCTTCGCCGAGGAGCTTGGAGCTGATTTTGTGGACAGTCTTCTACAACGGCAATCTACAACAGCACGAGGTCTACAACAACAATTTCTTTCCTTAGAATTAAATAACAAGCCATAGGATTTCGAGGTTGTCCGCCTAGTGCGACATATAGGGGTGTAAACGAACCGNTTCGAACACGAACGAACGCATTACTGTTCGTGTTTGGTTCATTTAACTAACCGAACGAAAAAAAATTGTTCACGTTCGTCTCGTTTACTTATCGAACAAATCGAACACAAACTCATGGGCGAATCGAACACGAACTGTTCGCGAACAACGAGCTTTTTTGACAGCCCTAGCGACATAAATCCTAAATTCTTTTTTAGGTCTTTGCACAATCATGTTGTGCAATATAAGTCCTAACTCATCTTAGGTTCTAAGGTTGTCGTTCGTCATGACCTAAACCCTCAGATCTTCCAGGTTATTTGTGCGATCGTCGCACACAAATGTAAGCCCTAATTAATAAAATTTGGCAGGATAAAACAATCAATAATTTCTCTCACTAAAATTGAACTCAAACCTTAGGATATCTTGGGAAGTCACCGAGGTTCTCCTCAGGATCTGTGACATCCCCTAGTTCTTCTTTCTTAGGATTCTAAAATAAAATGCTCCAAATTTGAGCATGTCCCATTTCACACATCTTTTTCTGATCTTTGAAAAGTCCTATCCTTTAAAATTCTTGGAGACAATATTTTTTGATATAAATCGAGAGTTTTCTTAAGTCACTTCGGTCATTTAAGATATAATTAATTATAGAGGCTTACCTCTATAGGGTGTTTCAAGAACCCAGGTAATATAAACCTTATTTAATTATTTGTATTAGATAGGAGAACTTGTCGGCATATATAAAAAGTTCGTAGACCAGACGAATGTCATAAATTCTTTAGTTTATTTAATCTAACATCACCAGTAAATAGTGTATCAATCCTTCGGGATAGGTATATTGCTTGTGGTGATGTGCTCGATCATTTAAACTATTGNATATATATATATATATATAATTAAATTAAAATCACAAGAATATAGCGGGCGACAATAATCAATTAAAACTACTAACTAAAAATAGAATAAAAATAAGATTAATTATATTTAAATTAATATTTTAAAAAAAATAATAAAATTTAAATCTCAGCATACCCTTAACTTCCTATAATTGTGTTACCAGAGTTGTCAAAATAACTCATTATTCGTGAACCACTCATGTTCAGCTCAATAAGCAAAAGAACTAAACACGAACAAATTTTGATCTCAATATAAAAACAAGCCAAGCATGTTATTTTTCCAAATTTGTTGAAGGTGTGATTGCATCTAATATTGAAGCTAGAGAGGTTGTGAAATTTCATAGAAGGAATTTTTTTCTTTTTAGATTTGAAATACCTAAGCTGGTCATAACTGATGGAGGCAACCAATATTATAGAAAACAAAGTATAAATATTTTTCAATAAATATGAGGTTAGACAAAGATATCTATTGTATATCATCCATACCATAAACTAGTGGATAAGCTCAGATTTCAAATGAACAATAAAAAAAATGGAAAAATTAGTGCATCGTAATATGAAAGATTGGGTATTAAAGCTAGACAATGAATTATGAGCATATAAGAATTCATATAAAACAGATATTGAATCACAANTGAATCACATTATAGATTGATTTATGACAAGGCTTGTTATTTGCGTCTAGCATTAGAACATCAGACTTTTGGGCAATTACAGAGCTTAACTTTAATTTGAAAACGACTATGAAGAAGAGATTACTATGACTGAATGAATTAGATGAGATTAGATTAGAGGCTTTGAAAATGTCAGCATATATAAAGAACATATTAATAAATGGCATGATTATATGTTGCACAGTAAATATTTTACATCTGGGCTAGATATTTTACAGCTTAAAATTATTTTTGGTCAGGTTCAGTCATTATATTAAAAGTGTATCCTTATGAGAAAATTTATATTCAGGATAGGACCACTTGCTAAATATTAAATTTGATAGATTTTACATGAACCCAAATTTAGGAGGTGATATAGAAAGGCATAAAGAGTCATTTAATTGAGTTAACCGAATTATTATAAAGTGCAATCAAATGGAGGAAGTTACACTAAGCTATTTTTAGGAGGCAATCCAATTTATCTTATTTTAAGTTTTTTTNAAAATTGCCTCTTTGTTATGGTATAATAGAAAAAGTTCATTTGCTTAAGGCTCTGTTTGGGGCAGCTGCAGCTGCGCTGCCCCAGGAAGCAGCTGCGGGGAAACTGACTGTCTGTTTTGGGCAGCTGTGTGAAATCACCTGTCGGGCAGCTCTTTATGGAAAAAAGACCATACTATCCCTGTTTGGTAAAACAGTTTAAAAAAGAGTATAACAATCATAATTTTGGAATTTCAATAAGCCCCAAAGTGCTAACAACTTTTGTTTAGGATTAAAAACACATAAAATAGAGAAGTCTAACATCTTAGACAAATAAATTACCATGAAAACAGGATAGCAATCCTTCAATGCATGCTTTCACATCAAAGAAAATTATAGAAAGCTAAACGAAGCTAGAAAAGAAAAGTATGCAATTCTCCATAAGAATGATACATTGAGTTTGTTTCAAAGAACTACAAGTGTCTGCCAATACCATGGTAAAATATTCACGAAATTTTCAAAAATAGCTCAAATCTTTTTTTTTCTGAAAAAAAAAGCCGACAACCTTTTCAAGCTGGCAAGTTCTAGCATTTCATAAAAAGCAGATTAAAATTACAATCAAATAGAATTATGATTCTAATTTTTAATGAGTTTTCTTTGGAGAGTGAAGCAACACTAATAAATTTATACATAACATCATAGTTCTGATCTCCATAAGTATGTCAATATACAGATAATTCAAAGCCAGGTCAAACAAAAGAAAAGAAACAAAGACAAATTATAACTTTGGCTAAATTGCAAATAACTCACTGGAACGCCCCAAGTGTTGCTTGGAGATGTAGAAAAGCTCAAAGAAATGGGGAATCTTTAGCTCAGATTTCCTTAGTTCCATTAAAAAGAAGCAAAAAGAAAAACAAGACATCCACATGTTCTCAACCAATGACACTAGCTGTGGCGGTTACTTGCAGAAGCTTAGGTAAAAGTTGCTCCACTATCGCATCAGAAAAGCAGAATCCCTTGAACACCTTGCACTGAAATAAGATCCCTTAAGCACCAACGCCTCAAGCGGCTGCGTGAGAGGAGGAGGACCTTCGAAGAAGAGGAGGAGAGGGAAGAAGCTCGTCGCATGCCATTCTTTTTTGCTTGTGGCCGGATTTGTTTCGGACGGCGTGAAAAGGCAGAATGGGGCTTTGGGGTAAAAAGGCGGAACACGAAGCTGGGAAGCGGGCCTGTTCTGGCTTTCCGCTTTTGAAGAATATTGCGGCAGGCCACAGCCTTGCCGCTACCCCAAACGACCGGAAATCGCGGCCCGACGCCGCGCCGCACTCTTGTCGCCGCTCCAAACAGACCCTAAGTCACGAAATTGCCTCTTTGTTATGCAAGTAAAGATTTTGTACATCTACATGTTCCCATGCTTCATATTTGTGAAAGACTATCAATTGTATGTATGTTTTAAAGTAGGGCTATAAACAAGCCGAGCTTGAGCGAGCTCAGGCTGGGCTCGTGTTCGAAATTGACTCGTGAACAGTGTGTTCGTGTTCGACTCGATTTAAATATTTGTGTTCGTGTTCGGCTCGAAATTGCCTCGTTAAAATTAAATTGAAAAAATAGGTGTAAGGTCTGTGATTCGAACCTGGACCAAATATATACAAAATAAGAGACTAATTATATTACCACATGAGATGTTATGATTTAAATTTAGATATAAATATATATAATATATTGTTATATAAATAATATATGTAATATATTAATATATATAATATATTATTATATAAATAATTATATAATTTTTTTTGAGCTAAAATGAGTCAAGCACAAGTGAACAAAGAACTGTTTGTGTTCGGCTCATTTATAATTCAAGCTTTAAAAACTTGTTCGTGTTAGGTTCGCTTACTTAACGAACGAGCCGAATGCGAGCTATTTAACGAGCCGAACACGAGCTGTTCGCGAACAACGAGCTTTTTTGACAANTTCGTTTACTTAACGAACGAGCCGAACACAAGCTACTTAACGAGCCGAACACGAGCTGTTCGCGAACAACGAACTTTTTTGACAGCCCTATTAAAGTAAATAATGAACACAATGTTTCTTCATTTGGATGTCTGATTAGTTTTAAGCAGCACACAACTGTAATTAAGCCATCTTAAATTTTGATTATTCAAATCTATTTATATATTGCTCTATCAAGCTTTATATTCTTGTTCACACATTATTATTATTTTTATTGAACTCAAGCTGAACTATATCTTTAACGTGTATTAATAAAATTATATGTAGTGGGATAGTTTGCTTAAATGATGTCCATCGTAATATATATATATATGTATATATATGTATGCATGTAGATAGATAGATATATATAGAGATGTAGCGTGTGTGGATTAGTATTTATATATTAATTTTGTATGTTGTTTATTTTAAATTGATTCAAATTTTACTTTTAGTATAGTGCACTAGATCAGTGAAAGAATTCAATTAGAAATGAATTATTGAAATTTAAACACACTAAACAACCTTTAAACAAGTTTTTTTTATCAAACTACATGAATATTAAACCAGCACATAAATATATGCAAACAATCATCCATACGTTCCTATTGNGTGAAAGAATTCAATTAGAAATGAATTATTGAAATTTAAACACACTAAACAACCTTTAAACAAGTTTTTTTTTATCAAACTAAATGAATATTAAACCAGCACATAAATATATGCAAACAATCATCCATACGTTCCTATTCTAAACGATTATATTTGCAAATTATGTTAAATTTATTACATTTGCAAGTTTACTGAATATTAATGAGAAGTAATTGATTTGAGTTCCAATTATTTATCGGAAGCACTAGCATACACTGCAAAATGATTAGTGTTTGTAAATCATTTGATTGTGTATGCAGGATTTTGAACTTTCATCTTCAAGTATACTTGTTTTTCTCAAGTTTTGAGTTTTGTCTCCCATCCTAATGACAATTTTTTACATTTTCAGCTATCAATTTGGCTTATTACTTTTTTTGGAAATAAAAGGTTTATACTAACAACAACAAGCCTTCNATCTTCAAGTATACTTGTTTTTCTCAAGTTTTGAGTTTTGTCTCCCATCCTAATGACAATTTTTTACATTTTGAGCTGTCAATTTGGCTGGTTATCAGTTATATATGCTTATTGCTTTTTTTGGAAATAAAAGGTTTATACTAACAACAACAAGCCTTTATCCCACTGTGCAGTCAACTACATGAATCCTTTTTCTCCTTTTTCTCCTATTGAGTGTAAAATCTTCATTTAATTTTAATAGATTAAGATCATTTTTTATACAATTTGCCCAAGTCTTTTGAGGTCCACTTCTACCTTTCTTAACATTAGTTAAATCTAAAACATCCACTCTCCTGAACGGTTCATCAGATAGTCTATTTTAATGTGACCAAACCATCTAAGACGACTTTCCCTAGTCTTTTTTGCCACTGGAATTACACCAACCCTTTCGCGGATAGATTCATCTCGCATTTTGTCTCTAAGTGTCAAGCTATTCATCTACCTAAGCATTCTCATCTCAGCAACATTAAACTTTGTTTTATGCTTCTTTTTTAAAGGCCTACTTCTTCGCCATAAAACATTTCAGATCTACCAACATCTTATAAAATGTTTCTTTAAGTCTTAATAGTACTTTTCTCTCACACGATGCATACCTCCACTTCAACCAACTAAATTGAATTCTACTAATTACATCCCCATANGTGTAAAATCTTCATTTAGTTTTAATAGATTAAGATCATTTTTTATACAATTTGCCCAAGTCTTTTGAGGTCTACTTCTACCTTTCTTAACATTAGTTAAATCTAAAACATCCACTCTCCTAAACGGTTCATCAGATAGTCTATTTTAATGTGACCAAACCATCTAAGACAACTCTCCCTAGTCTTTTTTGCCACTGGAATTACACCAACCCTTTCGCGGATAGACTCATTTCGCATTTTGTCTCCAAGTGTCAAGCTACTCATCCACCCAAGCATTCTCATCTCAGCAACATTAAACTTTGTTTTATGCTTCTTCTTTAAAGGCCTACTTCTTCGCCATAAAGCTTTTCAGGTCTCACCAACATCTTATAAAATATTTCTTTAAGTCTTAACAGTACTTTTCTCTCACACGATGCATACCTCCATTTCAACCAACTAAATTGAATTCTACTAATTACATCCCCATCTATATCACCGTCAGTTTGAATAATAGACCCGATATGTCTAAAACGTTAACACCTTTTAATGATTGATCTTCTATAGTTACAACTTTGCCAGTAGAGCTACTATCACTAAATTACATTCCATGTATTCAATTTTAGATATACTCAAATGAGGTTTATATTAGAAATAATTTGTTTATTAAGATGAGTTTTTTTTTTTAACTTTTTTTGGTACTAGTTTTCTTGCTAAGTTTGTGGTTCAATGTCATTCGGAAAGTTAATATAATTTGCAACATATATACATATACTTGTTTGTGTATTCCACAGACCATATAATGAAGAAATCTCATTATTTGTTATTTGTTGCATTGATTTAAATTAGTTAAAATGGACATGTGTTATTTTGANTATATATATATATATATATATATATATTAAAATCTCCACAACTCGTGTGATCATGCGGTTCTGCACTTTATTATGTCGAAATGGTGCAGGTTCGAATCCAATTCCCTGCATTTTTTTTCTAATTAATTTAAATGAGTTAATTTCGAGCCAAGCAGCCACAATAATATGTAATGAAGCCGAACACGAACACGCCAAGCAATTTCAAACACAATCCAATTCCGAACATATTTAATTTTGAACAAGTCGAACACGAGCTAAGCCCGAACTTGATTAAACTCGGCTTGTTTACAACCCTATTACTCATAATTTCGGGCCCATCATATGATATTATACTGGCATATGCTCGTCATGTGGCATTTATTTCATGTGTATCTCCGTGACATAATCCATGACACCTACAATGATGGTTGCTAAAATATGAGTGATAATGGGTACCTTTCACATCTACAGTAGCAGGTTCGAATCAAACTTCCTACATATTTTTTTCTAATTAATTTAAATGAGTTAATTTAGAGCCAAGCACACACAATAATATGTAATGAAACCGAACGCAAACACATCAAGCAATTTCAAACACAATCCATTTTCGAACATAATTAATTTTGAACGAGCCAAACATGAACCAAGCCTAAACTTGATTAAACTCAGCTCGTTTACAACCCTATTACTCATAATTTCAGGCCTCATCATGCGATATTATACCGACATATGCTCGTAACGCGGCATTTATTTCATGTGTATCTCCGTGACATCATCCATGGCACCTACAATGATGGTTGCTAAAATATATGAGTGATAATGGGTACCTTTTACTTCTACGGAAGCAGGTTTTTTTATGCCTTCTGTTGCCTCTCCTGTGATGTCAAATATTGATCCTCTACAATGATAGTGTAGCCTGCATCTGTTGGGACACGCCAATATCTTCTTTGTCTGTAGCTTTCGTGAATGTCTGTATTCTCATCTCCTATTTTTCATTGTTATAGAAACCTTCCTAGACCACAATTTTCGTTGATGTTGACCTGTTATGGCTCTGAATTGATGTTGATTTCTCACATCGTCTATTTGCTCTGTCTGGACTTTTTGAAAAATGCCATTCTTCTACCACAATATTTTTTAGAATTGTAGTTGTTCATTGACTTCCATTGTCAGATCCTTTTTTTCTAATAGAAGAATGTTAGAGCAATGTTATGGATGTCCACAAACATGACATTGATTCATAGAGAGATATTGTAAAGGTTCTCGATGAAACTTCAAAAATTAATTCATTATCACATTCGAGTTATTGATCATATGCTCCCCTCATCATAGAAATTTAGTACTTGCGCATTCTCTCCAAGCAATAGGAAAATTGACACAACAAATGACCTTCTAACTAGTTTTGCTTTTATAAGAAGTCTTCAAATTAGTCCCTTGTGCTAAAAACTATTGCAGATGTTTTGAAGTTGTCTGCTAGTTTTGTTTCAATTCTCAAATTTACTCGAGATTTATATTGCAATGCCCTTTCAATCTTACTCATTGTGTATTACGTGATTAGGATTCATAAAATGTGATTAGGGCTGCTAAGGAACAAAAACAATCCTTGTTACCTTTTGACAAAATAATTGAACTGATAACAAGATCAACCTGGTTTTATCATTTCTTTCTTTTCATTCTTTATCTAATAAAGAAAACATATGGTATTATCATTGCAGACTATGGCATCCACATTTTGGAACTTATAAGATTATGCTTCTTTTTTGTTAAGGGGCTTGATGTTGCAATTTTGAATTTGACGTGTGATTTTGCATAAACCAAAAAAAATACATCCTTTCTCATTAATAATAAAAGAAGTTGACTCTCTTTTTTTTTAACCGATGACAATATTTGATTGTTTCAGTATTTTGGAGTATGTTAGTTTGCATCTTGCATTAGTCTTTTGGTTTTTCTGATAAAAAATAAATCTTTCGTGAGTTTTATTTTCCTCAATTTTTACAAAACGGCGCAAAAGCAATTTGGTTTTTAAATCAAATTGTTTATGTTAGATAATATAATAGATTTCTTTTACTAGGATGTGTCCGCATAAAAAGTGGAATTGCATTATTCTTTAGTCATCATGTTTGAACAATCTATAAAGAAAGGAGTCGTTGAGAGAAAAAAAGTCATCACTCTGATAATTTCCAAGTATTCTTGTTTCAATATAATTGACCTAAATGTTACATGTAAGACGTAGTTCTGAAAACCACACTCTTTATAAGCAGGTTATTTTCAAGAGTATTCGGTTACAAGAGTCCTAAAGAAATATTGTCCAAATTCTATCATACTTTAAAAGCTTTAAATCATTTGATTCCTTTGATTTTGGGTTTGTATCTCTTGTCCATGTCTATAGTCTAAACATGGGAAAAGCTTGGTCCCACTTTTTTTCTTCGGCTATTCTTCAACATAAAAGGGATATATAACATCATTCACCACCCAAGAGATTTTATATCATCATTGATGTGATCTTTCCTTTTTTTTACTGGGTTACTCCAGTTACAAAAGATGACATGATTTTTCTCTAGTTGATCTTTCCTTCATCAGAATCCATACCTTTCAGTTCTAAAAGTTCTTGTGTCTCATCCTATACAAATGCTTCTTATGGAACATTATAAAACTATTTCTCCAATTTGAAAAAAAATGTACTCAAGATAAAATGTTGTTGTTCCTGAACTTGTATCAAAATCTAAAAAAAGTACTAATCTTGGATGTGATGTAACAATTTCTACTTTACAAACTCATTGGGGTAGCAACCCATATTACACTCTTCTCATTGCTATTATTTTGATAACCATGGAATGACCCTTGTATCCGCTTTCTCGCGTTGTATGCTTAAACAGTTTTCAACATCTCTTAAGATTTACCTCGTAAACCTAGACAAAATCATTTCAATCCAAACATGATATTCTAGGCTTTAGCTAATGAAAATTGAAACAAACTATGAATGTAGAGAAGAAGGCCTTTTGAAAGAACAAAATATGAGAGCAGCTAAGTTTACCTCATACTCATCAATGGCGAAAAGCTTGCTATAGCATTTAAAATCTTGACATGCTTCATCATGGTTACAATCATCTTCCCAAAGAATGTTAATTTGAATATGAATAAAATATTGCCCAGAATTTCTAAATGATAAAGCTGAGTATGCATTTGATTATGTTTATAGACCTTATGGGGGTTATGTAAGGGTTTGTCCTAGATCTCATCAACGTCAAATTATTCATTGTATTCCAACACAGCTACAACTCTTAACTAAAAGTTATACAAAGTTGAGAACAAGTCAATCTTAATTTTAAAGAAAAGTAAAATTACACACTCAATGGACATCTTGTCGTACTTAGTCAATTCATAATATTCCATCTACTTTAGCATGATAACCTGAGCAATATTATGAGCTTGCTAATTCTTTGGTTACATAAACCTGAGCAATATCGATGATGAGAGAGTTTTTTTAAGGAATGACAAGTGCAGTTGGTTTGGTGAACCTCTCTTTGTTATTGTCGCTCCCGTTCCNTATATATATATATATATATATATATATTAAAATCTCCACAACTCGTGTGATCATGCGGTTCTGCACTTTATTGTGTCGAAATGGTGCAGGTTCGAATCCAATTCCCTGCATTTTTTTTTCTAATTAATTTAAATGAGTTAATTTCGAGCCAAGCACCCACAATAATATGTAATGAAGCCAAACACGAACACGCCAAGCAATTTCAAAAACAATCCAATTCCGTACATATTTAATTTTGAACAAGCCAAACACGAGCTAAGCCTGAACTTGATTAAACTCAGCTTGTTTACAACCCTATTACTCATAATTTCGGGCCCATCATATGATATTATATTGGCATATGCTCGTCATGTGGCATTTATTTCATGTGTATCTCCGACATAATCCATGGCACCTACAATGATGGCTGCTAAAATATGAGTGATAATGGGTACCTTTCACATCTACAGTAGCATGTTCAAATCTAACTTCATACATCTTTTTTTCTAATTAATTTAAATGAGTTAATTTTGAGCCAAACACACACAATAATATGTAATGAAACCGAACACAAACACATCAAGCAATTTCAAACACAATCCATTTTCGAACATAGTTAATTTTGAACGAGCCAAACATGAACCAAGCCTGAACTTGATTAAACTCAGCTCGTTTACAACCCTATTACTCATAATTTCAGGCCTCATCATGCGATATTATACAGGCATATGCTCGTCACACGGCATTTATTTCATGTGTATCTCCGTGACATCATCCATGGCACCTACAATGATGGTTGCTAAAATATATGAGGGATAATGGGTACCTTTTACTTCTACGGAAGCAGGTTTTTTTATGCCTTCTGTTGCTTCTCCTGTGATGTCAAATATTGATCCTCTACAATGATAGTGTAGCCTACATCTGTTGGGACACACCAATATCTTCTGTCTGTAGCTTTCGTCAATGTCTGTATTCTCATCTTCCATTTTTCATTGTTATAGAAACCTTCCTAGACCACAATTTTTGTTGATGTTGACCTGTTATGGCTCTGAATTGATGTTGATTTCGTACATCGGCTATTTGCTCTATCTGGACTTTTTGAAAAATGCAATTTTCTACCACAATATTTTTTAGAATTGTAGTTGTTCATTGACTTCCATTGTCAGATCCTTTTTTTCTAATAGAAGAATGTTAGAGCAATGTTATGGATGTCCACAAACATGACATTGATTCATAGAGAGATATTGTAAAGGTTCTCGATGAAACTTCTAAAATTAATTCATTATCGCATTCGAGTTATTGAACATATGCTCCCCTCATCATAGAAATTCAGTACTTGCGCATTCTCTCCAAGCAATAGGAAAATTGACACAACAAATGACCTTCTAACTAGTTTCGCTGTTATAAGAAGTCTTCAAATTAGTCCCTTGTGCTAAAAAATATTGCAGATGTTTTGAAGTTGTCTGCTAGTTTTGTTTAAATTCTCAAATTTACTCGAGATTTATTTTGCAATGCCCTTTCAATCTTACTCATTGTGTATTACCTGACTAGGATTCATAAAATGTGATTAGGGCTGCTAAGGAACAAAAACAATCCTTGCCTTTTGACAAAATAATTGAACTGATAACAAGATCAACCTGATTTTATCATTTCTTTCTTTTCATTCTTTATCTAATAAAGAAAACATATGGTATTATCATTGCAGACTATGGCATCCACATTTTGGAACTTATAAGATTATGCTTCTTTTTTGTTAAGGGGCTTGATGTTGCAATTTTGAATTTGACGTGTGATTTTGCATAAACCAAAAGAAATACATCCTTTCTCATTAATAATAAAAGAAGTTGACTCTCTTTTTTTTTGAACTGATGACAATATTTGATTGTTTCAATATTTTGGAGTATGTTAGTTTGCATCTTGCATTAGTCTTTTGGTTTTTCTGATAAAAAATAAATCTGTCGTGAGTTTTATTTTCCCCAATTTTTACAAAACGGCGCAAAAGCAATTTGGATTTTTAAATCAAATTGTTTATGTTAGATGATATAATAGAGTTTTTTTACTAGGATGTGTCCACATAAAAAGTGGGAATGCATTATTCTTTAGTCATCATGTTTGAACAATCTATAAAGAAAGGAGTCATTGAAAGAAAAAAAGTCATCACTCTGATAATTTCCAAGTATTCTTGTTTCAATATAATTGACCTAAATGTTACATGTAAGACGTAGTTCTGAAAACCACACTCTTTATAAGCAGGTTATTTTCAAGAGTATTCGGTTACAAGAGTCCTAAAGAAATATTGTCCAAATTCTATCATACTTTAAAAGCTTTAAATCATTTGATTCCTTTGATTTTGGGTTTGTATCTCTTGTCCATGTCTATAGTCTAAACATGGGGAAAGCTTGATCCCAATTTTTTTGTTCGGCTATTCTTCAACTTAAAAGGGATATATAACATCATTCACCACCCAAGAGATTTTATATCATCATTGATATGAACTTTCCTTTTTTTACTGGGTTACTCCAGTTACAAAAGATGACATGATTTTTCTCTAGTTGATCTTTCCTTCATCAGAATCCATACCTTTCAGGTTTAAAAGTTCTTGTGTCTCATCCTATACAAATGCCTCTTATGGAACATTATAAAACTATGTCCACATCTCTCATGCCTCTTGCTTGAAAGGTTTCTCCAATTTGAAAATAATGTACTCAAGATAAAATGTTGTTGTTCCTGAACTTGTATCAAAATCTAAAAAAATTACTAATCTTGGATGTGATGTAACAATTTCTACTTTACAAACTCATTTGGGTAGCAACCCATATTACACTCTTCTCATTGCTATTATTTTGATAACCATGGAATGACCAAGCACCCCTTGTATCCGCTTTCTCGCGTTGTATGCTTAAACAGTTTTCAACATCTCTTAAGATTTACCTCGTAAACCTAGACAAAATCATTTCAATCCAAACATGATATTCTAGGCTTTAGCTAATGAAAATTGAAACAAACTATGAATGTAGAGAAGGTCTTTTGAAAGAACAAAATATGAGAGCAGCTAAGTTTACCTCATACTCATCAATGGCGAAAAGCTTGCTATAGCATTTAAAATTTTGACATGCTTCATCATGGTTACAATCATCTTCCCAAAGAATATTAATTTGAATATGAATAAAATATTGCCCAGAATTTCTAAATGATAAAGCTGAGTATGCATTTGATTATGTTTATAGACCTTATGGGGGTTATGTAAGGGTTTGTCCTAGATCTCATCAACGTCAAATTATTCATTGTATTCCAACACAGCTACAACTCTTAACTAAAAGTTATACAAAGTTGAGAACAAGCCAATCTTAATTTTAAAGAAAAGTAAAATTACACACTCATTGGACATCTTGTCGTACTTAGTCAATTCATAATATTCCATCTATTTTAGCATGATAACCTGAGCAATATTATGAGCTTGCTAATTCTTTGGTTGCATAAACCTGAGCAATATCGATGATGAGAGAGTTTTTTTAAGGAATGACAAGTACAGTTGGTTTGGTGAACCTCTCTTTGATATTGTCGCTTCCGTTCTCTAATCTCAATAGATGTAAGTGTTATTTCCACAATGACTTTGTTATATAACAGTGTCAATGCTCACTTTGCATTTCTATCGATGCCATCACCATGTAACTATGAGATATTCTTTAGGATTATTTTGAGGAACGCATGTCTAAGACCAATTCTTCACAAACTAATTTCTATAATTCCATGGATACTTTTAATAGTTCCTCCATCAGGCTAAAGGCCTTATATGCAACTCTTTAGAGATTATCCAACCTAGGAAAATTGATATAGCATAGAAAATTAGGTTTAGCATTTTTTTCGAGTATTTCATTCATGTAGAATTTTATAATTTTTTTANTGTCTAAGACCAATTCTTCACAAACTAATTTCTATAATTCCATGGATACTTTTAATAGTTCCTCCATCAGGCCAAAGGTCTTATATGCAACTCTTTAGAGATTATCCAACCTAGGAAAATTGATATAAGCATAGAAAATTAGCTTGAGCATTTTTTTCGAGTATTTCATTCATGTAGAATTTTATAAATTTTTTTGATTTGAAATTAGCATTATTTATCTTTTTGAATAATATTAGTTTGAATGAATTAAGTAGATTTAGAAAAGATTAAATTTGGATTCAATTTGTGTTTATCTCATCTTTTAAACTTATTTCTATGAATAGCGTTTTCATGGTTTGTAATCAAATCTTTTGATGAGTGAATGAAAATTGATGTTCCATTCTATATCCTTTCTCNAACTTATTTCTATGAATAGCGTTTTCATGGTTTGTAATCAAATCTTTTGATGAGTGAATGAAAATTGATGTTTCATTCTATATCCTTTCTCTCTATCAGTCTCAGATATTTCTGTCCTACTACCTGGTTCTTCTCTCTTGTTGCTCTTATTAGAATCAACGTATCCCATCAAATGACTCGTATCTACAATCACGATTGCTAATTAAGAAGTCGGCTGGGTATCATATTCAGAAGATTTGGAGCTTTTATGCACCGATGTCTGGGTATTATCCATAGTGTTACCTTCTGGTGGCTCACAGTATTTACATAAACTTCATCAATAATTTTTTTAAGTTTATTTTTTTCATTCTTTGTATTTGTTACATCTGTGTTCCAATAAGGTGAACTTAGACTCACCTGTTATCTTACTACTGTTGTTTGGCACGTGGTGCTCATGTATTATACCTGAAAGCGATTTTCATATTTGACCTAGGTACTTGTATATGTTGCTTAAAATAGCCAAGGTGCTGGGTGTAATGGGGATCCAGACCTAGATATGCTGTTTTAATTCAGGGTGTTTCAT
>JXCR01135831.1:2609-45713 GCA_002079205.1 Phalaenopsis hybrid cultivar | reverse complement strand
AGCATCTCTATTTTTGTCACACTTAGATGGTATTAATTCTTGTTGGCCAACATTCAAATTCATATGACATTTGTTTTACACATGTTTAAGTCGCCATGAATATGATCTTTTCATGCAAAATTCATGTGATTCCTTTTTATTTTAAACATTCAGTCTTATGTCGAAGAATTTATATCTTTGTTTACATCTTCATGTTTTTTATAACAACCTTAATTAATTGAATTTATCAGACTTAAGTATAAGCTAATATTGTAATTTGAATGATATATGCTAATGTCACACATATTAAAGTTACAAAATAACTTTGTCCAACTCCTCCATTTTCCAAATACTTTCTTTGTTATTTAATTCNACTTAGATGGTATTAATTCTTGTTGGCCAACATTCAAATTCATATGACATTTGTTTTACACATGTTTAAGTCCCCATGAATATGATCTTTTCATGCAAAATTCATGTGATGCCTTTTTATTTTAAACATTCAGTCTTAAGTCGAAGAATTTATATCTTTGTTTACATCTTCATGTTTTTTATAACAACCTTAATTAATTGAATTTATCAGACTTAAGTATAAGCTAATATTGTAATTTGAATGATATATGCTAATGTCACACATATTAAAGTTACAAAATAACTTTGTCCAACTCCTCCATTTTCCAAATACTTTCTTTGTTATTTAATTCTTTTTTTTTTGCTTATTTTAATAGATTTCCCATTAATTAGAACGTCATCGTATACATGAATAAAAACTAATGCATCTTATTTGAATATATCTTATAAGCATTTCTATAATCGATACAAAAAGATTTTGGTTCAAATATGATTTTTTGTAAATAAAATGTTATTTTATAACCTTTGAGCTAATTTTTAACTACTAATATTATTTTCTCTCAATTATACATATTTTTAATAATATAATTTTTTTTGGGGGTCTTAATGCACATCAATTAACTCTCATAGCACAAGGTCATAAATTGTAAGAAAGCCTAGCTTAAGTGAGCTCAGTTGTTTTTTGGCTCAACTCATTAAGTTAGCAAGTCACCATTTTTGGTTTGTATTGTCTTGTTTTTGTATCTACATATGGGTGCTATTCAAAAATATGAAGCATAAAAAACTTACATATAAATTAGAATGGTAAGTGTTGCCACTCAGATGCAAGTTTCTTTGTACAAATATGACACACAAACCACATACTTATACATAAATATTCATATTTTTTCTTGAATACATGTACATTAAAAGCAATATATGATTAGATTAGCAGTAAGCTTGGAGATGGTCTCATTAGTTTTGGTGTTTGTCGCATTGGAGACGTTCGTACTGCTTGAAGTTTGTCGTGCGGATAGGCATTGTTGTTGATGACAGTTGCATGATGTTTGCGGCTTGGCGCTTCAACTGATGTTCATGTTTGACGGTCTGGGACGTGAGCGTGTTGACTTCCTAGGCTTAGGGCTTTCCAATACATCAGCATGGAGCCATTTCTCTCTTATTTCCTTGTGACACTGGTGATGGGTTTTCTGCTGTTTTCTTTTCAGGTTTGCATACCGTCCTTGATGCTGGCACCACCTCACGGCGTCAGTCTCCTGTTTAACCTCTATGCCTCTTTGGCCTTCATCGTTGCATCGTTTTCTCTCAAAAGCAATAGATTTCTGTCCTTTCATGTTTGAGGTTGTCTGCGGTCTCTTCCATTGATTAAATTTCAGGGATTTTTTACTCTTGTTTCATCAGAGTCGNTACATATGGGTGCTATTCAAAAATATGAAGCATAAAAAACTTACATATAAATTAGAATGGTAAGTGTTGCCAGTCAGATGCAAGTTTCTTTGTACAAATATGTACACACAAACCACATACTTATACATAAATATTCATATTTTTTCTTGAATACATGAACATTAAAAGCAATATATGATTAGATTAGCAGTAAGCTTGGAGATGGTCTCATTAGTTTTGGTGTTTGTCGCATTGGAGACTTTCGTACTGCTTGAAGTTTGTCGTGCGGATAGGCATTGTCGGTGATGACAGTTGCATGATGTTTGCGACTTGGCGCTTCAACTGATGTTCATGTTTGACGGTCTGGGACGTGAACGTGTTGACTTCCTAGGCTTAGGGCTTTCCAATACATCAGCATGGAGCCATTTCTCTCTTATTTCCTTGTGACACTGGTGATGGGTTTTCTGCTGTTTTCTTTTCAGGTTTGCATACCGTCCTTGATGCTGGCACCACCTCGCGGCGTCAGTCTCCTGTTTAACCTCTATGCCTCTTTGGCCTTCATCGTTGCATCCTTTTCTCTCAAAAGCAATAGATTTCTGTCCTTTCATGTTTGAGGTTGTCTGCGGTCTCTTCCATTGATTAAATTTCAGGGATCTTTTACTCTTGTTTCATCAGAGTCGATTTGGATTTGAAATTCTCCTGCAATGAATTCTCTGAGGGCATTGGTTGATCCCTTTATGAGGTCGTCACCTTGTGCTATTGTGTCTCATATACTTCCACGGCTGTATATATTCCTAAATTTTTTCATCTACTACATCTTATTTTGTTCTGTTACATTCTTTTCTTTTCAAGAAAATAAAATAAAGAGGCCATCTTCATGTTTTTCTCTACTTCCTTTCTTTTGTTAACGTACTCTAATTATTTTTTTCTCAATTTTTTTCTAATAAAAAAAAGCAATGAAATCTAATATCAAACCTTTTAATGTAGATCACTGGCAGCTTTGAAGAAGGGAAGGACCTGGTGGTGACTGTAATGTCTGCCATGGGAGAGGAGCAGATCTGTGCCCTGAAGGACATTGGCCCCAAATAAATCAAGCAGATTATTCCCATTTCTGAGGGCTTTGCTTTCAATGGCAGCCAACTATCTGAGCGCTTGCTTTCCATAATATCAATACAGGTAATGAGGCTCTTAAACTGCTATTTGGATCCTGGATGAGGTTCAGTGAAATGCTTAATTCTCTTTTATGCTTGATATTTTAGGACCTAAACTTTTGTTTGTGTTGTTTTATTTATATCTCAAAAAGGANAACTGCTATTTGGATCCTGGATGAGGTTCAGTGAAATGCTTAATTCTCTTTTATGCTTGATATTTTAGGACCAAAACTTTTGTTTGTGTTGTTTTATTTATATCTCAAAAAGGAAAAAAAAACGGGGGGACTTCAATGTATGATTTTCTACCATAAGATTTTATGGACAGGAACTAAGTTGTTGTTCTGTTAGATCCATGATCAACTTGTTTAATTTTTACCATAATGTTGCTATTTTGCAAGAATTGCCTCTTGCTGAGCATCTATTATTTTTTTCTTACTGTTTTCTGGAAGCATTTGGATTTTGTCTTTTTTTTGGCGTATTGTTGGGTAAAAAACTAGTTTTATCTTTTTTAAGTGTTGCCTAGATGAGAATGATTATGTGGATGATTGGTTTTACACTTAGAGACAAACTGCGAAATAAATATATGTGTGCGAGGGTTGTAGTGACGGATGAAATTAGAGTCGTCTTAGATGGTTTGGTCACATTGAACTTCAACCATCTAATGATCTGGTTATGAGAGTAGATGTTTTAGATTCTAAAGTATGTTAAAAAAGACGAAGGTAGACCTAGGAAGATTTGGACATATAAAAACTGATCTTAATTTATTAGAATTAAATGAAAATATGACACTGGGTAGGACAATGGAGAAAAATGATTCATGTAGCCGGCCCCGNATCCATGATCAACTTGTTTAATTTTTACCATAATGTTGCTATTTTGCAAGAATTGCCTCTTGCTGAGCATCTTTTATTTTTTTCTTACTGTTTTCTGGAAGCATTTGGATTTTGTCTTTTTTTGGCGTATTGTTGGGTAAAAAACTAGTTTTATCTTTTTTAAGTGTTGCCGAGATGAGAATGATTATGTGGATGATTGGCTTTACACTTAGAGAAAATGCGAAATAAATATATCCGTGAGTGGGTTGGAGTAGTGACGGATGAAATTAGAGAGTCGTCTTAGATGGTTTGGTCACATTAAACTCCAACCATCTGATGATCTGGTTATGAGAGTAGATGTTTTAGATTCTAAGTATGTTAAAAAAGACAAAGGTAGACCTAGGAAGATTTGGACATATAAAAACTGATCTTAATTTATTAGAATTAAATGAAAATATGACACTGAGTAGGACAATGGAGAAAAATGATTCATATAGCCGGCCCCANTATATATATATATATATATATATATATATATATATATATATATATATATATATATATATATATGAAAATAAGTTTAAATTTACAATTTGATACTACATTTTTAGAATTACTGGGCTCAACTCATTTTTACTTTAACAAATTGAATTTAAATTGTCATAATCATAATGTTTTTTTTTTATTTTTTTGAAGCAAGGATTTCTTGCTCCAACTTGGTTTTGTGTTGCTTTTGAATTGTGGATTGTTGCCTAAAAGGGCCATTTATTCAGAAAAGAGGGGATTTGTGTAACTTATAGGAGGTTTGGAATTTGAGAGTAATTCTTAACTAACAAACTTGGATCACTCCATATGGTTTTTGATAATTTTAACTTATGTTGACCATCAGTCGGGCATTAGTAAATCATGAAAATGCATTTTTATTTGAACCCAAAAATTCATGCTAGGGGAGGTAATTAGGATCCTACAATTCATGCCAAAGTAGTAAATCCTATTTTATATATTTAAAGTATGTGTGCTGTTTTTTCTTTTTTGGTGTAGACTAGTTTTCTTATTGTTTTAGAATACTTCATATTTTGGCTTGTATCAAATTATTTGAATTAAAAATATTTTCACGATCTAGCTCTAGGTATTTTCATTGCATCTTTTATTCAATTGTCATTTGCAATTACTCAGCTTTCATCTCCGATTTCATCTTTGCTCGTCGATCTTATTGATGTTTGCTTGAATTTCTCTTTGATCTCTATTTCATTGTTTTCATTGATCTCAGCTTGTAGATTCATGTACTCAGGGCTATCAAAAAAGTTTGTTGTTCACAAACTCGGCTCGTTAAGTAGCTTGTGCTCAAAATTATTTATTAAGTGAGCCGAACACGTACATATTTTTTGAGCTCAAAATATAAATAAACCGAACACTATAAATCCTTTGTTTGGCGTNGGCATTAGTAAATCATGAAAATGCATTTTTATTTGAACCCAAAAATTCATGCTAGGGGAGGTAATTAGGATCTCATTAAATCTTATGGGCTTAGTAGTGAACTAGGCTTAACCAAAATTTTGTCTAATG
This sequence comes from Phalaenopsis hybrid cultivar, assembly GCA_002079205.1. Lineage (NCBI taxonomy): Eukaryota > Viridiplantae > Streptophyta > Magnoliopsida > Asparagales > Orchidaceae > Phalaenopsis > Phalaenopsis hybrid cultivar. The sequence continues at coordinate 40,471 of JXCR01135831.1, read as the reverse complement.
AGGTTTATGAAAATAATTTATAATTAATTTAAAATCTTTTAAAATATTACAAGCCCATGCTTTAAATAATCAAATTAATTAAATCTCTTAATTATGTCAACTTGCCCCTAAGGGCCTTTGCCTATATAATTCAAAAATGAGATATTAAGTGATGGTTACCCAACCAAGAGATAATTAACACATCATGATTCACTGAGCATAAGGGCATTAATTAGATGAACTTTATAGCAAAAATGATAAAACCAAAAAGGAACTCAAGGTAATTCCAAGGACTACGAAATGTCTAAGGTATAACCCAAGAATTCTTCATGGTCCTTTGGAAATCTTAAAGGACATGTGAGCTTATTATAATTTGCTTAATGGAATCATCCTTAAAATTTAAATACGCCAAAATAAGACATAAGATTTGGTTTTCTACTTTTCTTGTACACATACTCTTTAATTCCTGCAAAATTATATATGTATATATATATATATATGTGATTTGCAAGTACTAACTTTTCAAGTGGAGGAATGAGAAGACTCACCAAATACGCTTTTACAGTTTACAATGCTTTCTTTCCTCATACTTCTTGTATTGTACTTTTATGCTTATAAACTTGCAAGTTAAACAACAATGTCTTCCTGCATAAAAACCAAAACTGCTAGGATAGCCACAAAACTGAAAAACTAAAACTAAAATTAAACAAGATAAAAAGTAACCACTACAACATTCAAAATATAAAATAACTCAAAATTTAATCACAAACATCACAAAAAAAACAATTGCAACTAAAGACGTCTCTATCGGATGATCGAAATTCCTCAGAGGAGGTAACCTACGCTTGCTAATGAGATTTCCCATGAACTAAATGAAAGTATGAAGCTCAAAAAGTTGAGTTTAGTAAATTTATTTAGACTAAGTGAATCCAATAGAAAATAGTGGTACCGGAATGAGGGAAATGTAGGATCCTAACCGATGTCGCTCAAATAAATTATAATATGCCCCATAATATTTAAAGAACCATAAACATAGGGACATTTGATTTGACATCACAACCTGACACACTACAAAACTTAAACTCGTCACGACAAGAAATTTGGAGCTAGCATTGTGGGCAGCGCAACCATCTCCAACAGCAAAACATGTCTTCACTAGTTAAACCATTTCTTCCTTAGAATTAAAAAACAAACCCATAAGACTTCGAGGTTGTATGCTTATGCAACATAAATCCTGAACTCATCTTTAGGCCATTGTACAATCATTTTGTGGAATATAAGCCCTAACTCATCTTAGGATTCCGAGGTTGTCATTTGTCACAACCTAAATTCTCATATTTTCGAAGCAATTTGTGTGATTGTTTAACATGAATGTGAGTCCTAGTTAATAAAATTGGCAGGATGAAACATTTATATAATCTCTTTTCGAAATTGAATCCAAATCATATGATAGCTTAGGAAGTCGTCGAGGTTCTCCTTCAAATCTATGGCATCGCCGAGTTCATCCTCCTTTGGATTCTACAATAAATGTTCCAAACTTGAGTTATTTCCCTTTCACACTACTTTGTTTGATTTTATTGAAAAGTCCCAATCCCTTGACCTCTTTGAAGATAATATCCCATGATTTTTATTGAGAGTTTTCTTTGGTGACTTCAGTTATCTAGGATGTAATTATCTATAGAGGCTTGCCCTTATAGAAAGTTTTTCCTAACCCAACTTAATATAAACCTTATTTAATTCTTTATGTTAAATAGGAAAAATTGCTGGCTTATAATAAAATGGTATTGCAGACCAAATGGATGCCATATATTTCCTAGTTTATTTGATCTAGCCTCATCTTCAAGTCTTATGTTTATCCTTCAAGATAAATACATGATTTGAGGTATAGTGCTCTTTCATTTAAACTATGACAAATATGGAGTTGGTTTGATTTCATAATTTTTAAAACTTAAATATAAATATAAATTAAATGTCCTTCCGAAGCGGGCAACGAGATTTTGATTTTGGTGACCGACAACTCCTAACAAGCAGCTCTTTAACCAAAATAGTGTCGATAAAACTTTTCAAGGGTGTCAAATTAGAGGACTATAGAGTGATAGGCTAAAGCCCCTAATTTGATTTATGATTTTAGGTTTTGATACGAGATGTTAGCCCCCAAGTGGAGGGAGAAGAGGGAACTATAGAGTGAGAGCTAGTATCTTCCCGACCTATCCGGTCTTCAGGACTATTCAAACTATATATTAGCCAATGTTATTTATAACAACTTTAGTATGGTTAAAGATTACTATTACTCCTATTTGACACAACACATTTAACATACTTCCATAACAAAATTTTATGCTTATTAATGATTCATGATAAGGAAAAAGATATTTTATTTATATATCTTTCATTTTGAAAATATTTAGTTAATTTAATTTCTTTCTTACTTTATTTTTATAAATAAAAAATTACAAAAAAGAATCAAATTTTCATTCCTATTATAGCCTCTTAAGTTTAAGAATATTTTGCCAAATAGATTTTTATCATCTAAACTTTCTAGTTTCCTCAAGTGCATATTGTTAATCTCCATCTGGGTTCGATATTCGAGGCTTAATAAAAAAATCCTATATTACTTGATAATAATACATATACTTGCGTAGTATCCTATATTAAAATATTATAATTATATTCTTATATGTTTCATAGTGAAAAATTTACTTAGCTTTTATTTTGGATCAAGTTTTTGACTTTGTTACAAGTTAAGAACAACTATTTAAAAAATTAAGCATATAATTGCATATATCATATTTTACATATGTATAGAAAGTCAGGATCATGTATAATTTGGATAATAATAAGTTTAAGCTGAAATGAATTGACAGCTACAACATAATTTTATAAACTCAAATGAATTTCATCCACTGTAGTATTTACATAATCTCTTAAAGGTCTCTAAAAATGTTCATTTTCATTTCTAGAATTATTTAAGTTGCAAGCCATTTTGCTAAAATTATCTATTTCCTTTTGTTATTTTTGAAAATTTTTAATTATTCTTTTTAACTCTAAATCATAAGGTACTAACTTTTTCAGATCTTAAAATACGCATAAACAAACACAATAAGCAATTAAAATAAGCAAACACACTAAAATATGAAATTATTCAAATTAAACTATAATAAGTTTTTTGGTTCAAAAAAAATGTTTTAAATTATAAAGTAATTTGCCGTTACTCTCTGGTAACAGCGCCAAAAACTTATTGTTCCCCTGGTATGTGTTATTTTTCTGTGTGTTTTATATCAATATAAATTACTGGAAATACCCCCAAAAACTTGATGTGAGGTTTCTTGTGTGTTGCTTTTGTAAATATTTTTTAATTTTACAAAACATAGATTGTAGTACTAATAATAAATATCCAATTCAATCTCAAGAAAAAAAACTTTAGTAAAAATAATTTTATCTTATAAAATCTTTAAACTGTCAAACCAGTACTGACAATGTAAGTATACGTATCGCTCAAATAGTAAAGGGCTCTAGTAGATTCCTAAGTATTGATCCCCACTAAGAGTTGGAATGTCTTATGGGTATAATGTAAAACACAAAAATCAAACTACAAAACTTAAGTACGAAACTCAAATTTAAAATAATTGTGTGTATGCTAAGTAAAATGCAGTTAAAAGAACTAAGTTAACTAAACTATTTGCTAAACTTCAAAAGTAAACTTATAAAAACTAAGCAAAGTCTCTGCGACAAAGAGTTCAAATTTAAGAAAGCATCATTCTCTTTCATAATGAGTATATGGATTGTGAAGAAATTAAAATCATTATATATATATATATATATATATATATATAATTTTATTGTGCCAATTAGAACCAATCTTATTTTTTATCCTCATTCAAATACATAAAAAATATTAACTAATCGATAGGTTGGTTCCTAATTCCGTGGTTAGGTTGGGAGGATACCATCTCTCACTCTAGAGCTCACACTTCTCCCTCATTTAAGGGCTAAAAATCTCGCATTATTTTCCAATCAGCTTGACCAAATTGGAGAATTTATTCTGTCACTTGAAAATCTCCAATTCTGCATCCAAAAAAGTATATTTCCTTATTTATTTGCACTCAATCCCATGAATTACATTCTCACTCAAAAAATTGAATGTGACTCTCACCATGTCATAGAAATCATAACCTTTCCGGACCATATGTTTCTCAACACATTTTAATATTATAATTGGTCAGATCAAAAATTAAATGAAGATCGGAGTTCAAATCATCACAAATTATTTACATTAAAAACAGTATAAAACAAAATCAATTTATCACAAAACCATATCTCATAGTAGAGAGAAAGACAAAAGAAGGCTGCTCAGAATTCATGAGAAGGAAACAAAAAAGGACGAATTTTATGTATAAAAACTAGTTTATAAAACAAAGTAATAAAAGACACAACTTATCTCACATTCCTTTCCAAACAAATCCCTGGAAGTTTTCTTTAAGCACTTTCCCTCTTTACAAGCACTCTTAATTCTCTCTTAGAAATATAATGAAGAAGAAATCTCTCACTTTCTCTCTCCTCTTACAACTTTAGAAGAAAATCTCCATATCTCTCCTCTCTCTCACGTTACAACCAAAGACTCTCTCTCGCCTGTCAACTTTTCTCTTTTTCCTCTCTTCTTCTTTCTCTCCTCTCTTATTCTCTCTCTCTTCTCTCTCTCTCTCTCTTCAGCCTTAGACTCCTCTTTTTAATTAGTCGCTGCCTCCTTTAAAAAAAAATTAAAATTATTTCTCAAATTCTCTTCAAAAGTCACATCTTTTGAATCCTAAAAGACATGCTCATTCATTTAAGAAACATATATCTTTATTAAAGAGCCTTCCAAAGTATCTAGATGCATTGAGTAGCTCCATGGAGCTTATGAAACATTTGAGCCTTCAAAATCCTCTCAAAATTTATCTCAAAGTACCTTAATCCATCAAATATTGTCTTTGGCATATCAGACGCTGATTCTGGCGCTTTAGGCGCAAAGTTACATAAGTCCACGTTGTTCTGGGTTATGGCAGTTCAGACATTGATTCTAATGCTAGAGGCACCAATTCTGGCACTACAGGAGCCAGCTCTCTAGAAAATGGTGCCTCAAGTGCCAAAATTACAAAGTTCACTACTTTGGCACCAAATTTCCTCCTTTTCACTATTTTTGCTCTAAATACCTAAAATTGATATACTTACAATAAAAATATGAAAATGCCCTTCTTTAAAGTGCAATATCACAAAAAATGTATACTTAAAATAACACATTATTTTGGTGTATCATCATACAATCTTTATAACCTTGACATTAGCAATAAAAACCTGCTACAAGTGTAAATAGATCATCAACAAAATATACTGAGTAAAATGCAGGAATAAAAGTGGATGAAATCATGTAAAATTGACTCATGTTAGCTACTTATCATATTTTTCCTCACAGAGGGTGTTTTTGTATCAACAATGAGCTGGATAGCGATGCAGCGACTGTGAACAATGATCAACCTCATCATAGTATTGTTTTAGGTTATATCTTTATCATGATATATTATGATACTGTGAGAGACCTGACTAATGTTAAACATGTTCTAGATATGCAGAAGAATTTGCTGACAATTGAGTCTTTAGATTCCAAGGACTATAAGTTGCTATTGAGAAAAGAATTCTGAGGATATGCTGTGGAGCATTGACGCTTATGATGGGAGGCCATCATCTCGATCTATACTATCTTCAGAGTAGAACAATGACTAGAACAACCATTGTTGCTAATGATTCTTCTAAGGCACTACATTGTGGCATATACAACTAGTTAATGCTGGAGTATTCACTTCAAGCTTTGGTGAAACAAGGATTGATCGAAGAAGCAAGCATCTAGAAGCTTGATTTGTTTGAATATTGTGTATTTTTTTAAGAAGAAATTGTTATCTTTTAATACTTCCATCCATAATACAAAATGTATAGTAGAGTAAGTTCACACAAATGTTTAGGGCTCTACAAAGATAGTTCCTTTTAGTGATTGGAGATACTTTCTCCTTTATTGATGATTACTATAGGTATGTTTGTTTGTACACCATGAAACACATAAGTTAGGTGTTGGAGATTTTCATAACTGGAAAGAAATGGATTGAGACTCAGACTGATAAAATGATCGAGGGACACCAAAATAGAAAGAGATGGTGGAGAAGAAGTGTCAAAACTTGGTCAAGAAAGTTTGATGCATGTTATTTATTGTAAGGTTAGATAGACTTTATTTAGCCGAAGCCATAGACTATGTCTATCACTTAACAAACCATCTTCCTTCTATAGCTATTGGAAAGAAGACCCCAACAAAGAAGTGTTTAGGGCCTCCTACTTATAATTATAGACTCATGAGAGTGTTAGTGTATCTAACTTACTTCCACGTGCTTAATGATAAACTAAAACCACAAGTTAAGAAGGCAATCTCCGTTAACTTCAGGCGTGGAGTTAAGGGCCTTAAGCTGTTGATAAGTTAGAAAGGAAGATTGTAAATTTTAAGAAGGTTACAATTGATGATGCAAGTTTGTCGATAAATAGAGACTCAAAACTGGTGGAGTATTCAAAAGGGACAACTGATATGCAATAGAAGTTGGAGTGTGATGTAATAATATTTGTTTCACTATGTACATCTAATCTGACTTAATTACTTGATTTAGTTTCACTTGAGGAGGTATCTATTGATAATGCTCAAGAGAATGTCGAAACACATGCTGAGCTTAAGACTCCTATCAAAAGAATCTATTGCTGGGAGCGGGACAACCAACCAGAATATCCAAAAACCAGCTTGGTTGACGAATCACATTGCGTATACACTTTTAGCCATAAAGGCAAAAATTCACAGTCGCTACAAAGAAGCAGTGGAGATCCTAGACTGTGATCATCAGAGGGCAACAATAGATAATGGGATGGAGTCTCTTCAGAATAATGATACTTAGAGGTTGGCAAAGCTTCTTCCTAGAAGGAAAGCCATCAGGTGCAAAATGGTGTATACAAAGAAGGAAGGATCTTATGGATCTAATGTGAGATATAAAGTAAGATTAGTGACAAAAGGCTTTATGCAACGAGATGGGGTTGACTATAAAGAGGTGTTCTCCCAAGCGTTTAAGCATTCCTCATTCCATGTTCTCCTATTACTTGTAGCATAGTACAGTCTGATCTTGGACAACACAATTTAAAGTTTGCATTTCTACATGAGGGATTACAATAAGAGAGCTACATGGAGCAGCCGCTTGGATTTGGAGAATCAAAAGACTTAGTTTGCAAATTTAACAAGTCTTTTTATGGATTGAAGCAGTAACCACGAAAATCATATAAAAAATTTTATCAGTTTATAAGGGGATAGGGTATACAAAGAGTCATATTTCTAAAAGTTGGCCAACTGTGAGTTTATTTACTTGCTTATGTATATTGTTGATATGTTGATTGCATTCACTAGTTTAACTTAGGTTGAGAGGATAAAGAATCAATTGTCAAAAAAATTTGAAATGAAAGAGTTGGGCAAATTCTACAAAATTCTCAACATGGATTCTCAAGGATAATGTAATTGTAAAGGTTTAGATTTCAAAATGAGCTTATGTTTGGAAGTTGCTTAAGAAATTTAGGGTTGATGACTCAACAAAAGTGGTAAGTCCACCCATTACATCTCACTTTCAGTTGAGCTCAAATCAATGGCATAAAGATGATCTGGAAAGGAATGATATGCAATCTGCTCCTTTACTTTTGTAGTGGGCAGTCTGATGTATGCCATAATTTTTACTAGATGACCAATGGAAAATATGTTGAGATTTTCATACCTATTTTATACTATTTTTTTATGTTATTGCAATTTAAAGAGAGATATTTTTGATGTTTTGTTGCAGGAATGATGAATTAGGGTCATTGGAGCAAAAAGATGCAAAAAAGAGCGCATTTGGAGTGAAAAAGGACCAAAATGTGAAGAATTGAACTACGACGCCGACGGCGAGATTTTCCCGAGACTCCAGAATTAATTCACTTAGAAGGCCCACCGACGGTGTCCTCGAGGCCGCCGACGGTGAGATTGGCAGTTATGTCCAACCAGGCTTTGAATGAGAACAAATTTAGGAGAGGTGAATAGGCAACTCTTGGGAATGCTCATCCACAACTTTAAAAGAAGATTTTGGCCGAAAAGTGAAGAGAGCCAAGCTTAGGCAACTCTTGGGAAAGCTCATCCACAACTTTAAAAGAAGATTTTGGCCAAAAATTGAGAAGACTCTAGAGGTCCTGGAGGTTAGAGAGGTTTAGGTCCTGGAGGTTAGAAAGGTTCCATTAGTGTGTAGAGAGTTTACTAGAGTGTCTAAATTATGAGGAATTCTTTGAGAGATTGTAAGAGTGGAGGGAAAGTAGGAGATTTTTTTCTCCTTGCCGCTTCGAAGAGGAATTCTGTGTGCTGTAAAGAAAAAAAGAGATTTTGAGGAACTTTNTATATATATATATTGGAAAGAGCAACATATGGCTTCCTATGTTAATCGACAAAAAGAGTTACAAGATAATTGGGAGAGGATCCCCCGCTACCAAAATCTAAAAAAATATTACAATACTCACTCAAAATATGGGGGTTCCTCGTCCAAAGTATAACTCTACACAAAAAGTCCCAAAAAACACTAATTACAACATCAAAAGTATACTCATCAAACCCAATTATTTGTAATTGTAGCAAAACATGGGATCTTCGATTGTAGAGCTTTCTGCGATGATTTGGACTAGTATGTGAAAAATCTCGGGTCATCCCAAAGAACAAGAAGATACACCCATGAGATTATCAAAACTGTATGCACGAGCCAAACCCCAACAGAAGACCTCCAACACCAGCATTCTCAAGCAAACAACAATGCCGAAACCAAGAAGATGGGCTTCGCAGACACCTGCCCCAATCAATGAAGAGAAGCAATGAACCAGCATAAAAATCCCAAGGCCAAACCTCCAGACAAGGCTAATTAATTCCTCCAACCAAAAACAGCCAAATGGCAGCTTTGAAAAATGATAATAATTTAAGCATAAAGGTGGAATAGGTCCCTCCAGAAACATCCCAACTGAAATATAAGAACCCAAAGAGTCGCCTATCTGTAGTTCTAACACAAGGATGTAGCAAAGAATCTCCATTCAGAAGATTTTGAACAATTTAGGTGGAGTGTTACCAACAAAAATTTGAGAAGAAGAAGCCCCAACTTGAGAAACCCAATTAGCGGGTTTATTGCCTTCGCGATAAATAAACTTCCAAACAATCGAGACATTTGAAGTTAGACGTCTTATGTGATTAATATAGTAAGCCATGTCCCACGTAACCAAAATAGTTCTAGTCAACATACTAAAATGATATTCGAGTCGGTCTCAATCTCAATATGTTGCCAATTCAAAAAAAACTGCTATAGAAATAGCCATTAAAATGGCATGTATTTCAACCTCCAAAGGGGAATCCGAAGCACAAGGAGACCCTAAATACATGAAACACCTTCCCATATAATTTATAGCAACCCCACCAATTCTGGCTTGTCCATGTTTCCAACTACCATCAGTATTGATTTTAATCCAACCCCTTGGAGCAAGGAACCAAAGGGAGGCAAACATCCCTCACCCGAACTTGGAAGTTGCGCCCAGGTGACTAAACAAAGGAAACATCTAAATAAAAACTTTCATTCATACCATCCAAACTATTAATGTGCTTTATTTAAGAAAGTATATTCAAAAACACTGTATAACACCCAACTTTGGAGTTTGTGTATTTGATGTCTTTCCTGGCCATCCATAAAAACCAGCAGATGATATAGGGATAAATTTGATAGAAATTATTACGCCTTCGATTTGGGTTGCACATACACGTGGAAGAAAATAGATCTCGGGTCGGAATCAAAGTAGTGTCAAACCACCTTCCCCCTAAACTCCAGATCTTCAAAGAAAAAGAGCAAGTGAAGAACAGATGCTCCATCTTTTGCTCGTGAGCATTACAGAAATGACACCGCGAGGCCAACCTCAATCCTTTAAGTTTAAGTATATCGTCACAAGGGAGAAAGTGGTGGAAAATCCTCCAAGCTTTAAAGGACATTGAAGGAGTGATAGCAAGGTTCCAGATGCTATCCCCCCAAGAAATATTCTGAAAATGATGCACAGAGTTATAAATATCTTTAGACATTGAGCCCCTCGTGTTGAGTTTCACCATGGGACAATCAGGTTTCTGCTGATCAAAAGGGATAGTGGAAATAAAATTAGCATTATCTGCCCCTACCAAACTAGTGAGAAGAGGAATGTTCCAAGATTCGTCCACCCAAGCATCAGAAACTGTAAGTTCCAAATCTTCATGCTCCCCAGGGCTAATAGGAATATGGGCTCAAGTGCCATGCCAGAAAGAAAATTTACCATCCCCCAACTCCCAAAAAATAAGATTATTTGCTCATTCTCTAATTTGAAGAAGCTTTTTCCACATTCTTGAGTCACCTTTCCTCCACATAATCGAGGTATGGAATAATTTTTACAATATTTACCATGTAGATAAGAAGCCCACAGGGAGTCCCCTCTACAAAAGTTGAGCTAATGTTTAAACAAGTTGATCACTGCAATATGATGAACTTGTTTGAAACCCAAACCACCCGCATAAGTTGGTTTGCAAACTTTCTTCCAAGAACACCATTTCTTACCCGAATGCGCACCGGCCCATAAAAAATTATTGAAGCTCCGTTCAAGAATCTTTTGAGTACTTGTCTTAATATTCAAAACTTGTAAGGCGTACAACAACATGCTGTGAATAATGTTCCTAAGAATTGTAATACGACCACTAAAGTATAAATGATAATTCTTCCAGTCAAGCATCATTTTCCTTATTTTCTCCACAACCTCATCTAATTGTGACTGTCTTGTCCTGCCTTTAAGTAAGTTGACCCCCAAATATTTGATAGGAAGGTCCACAGTTGAAAACCCCTTATAACAAGCCACCCAATTAAAAATACTCTGATTCACAACTTTGTCAAAATACATATGACATTTGTTAACACTAAAATGAAGGCCTGAGATAGACTGAAAATCCTCCAAAAGTTGATACAATGCTTTGATAGAATTTTTTGTAGAGTTAGAGAATAAAACGACATCATTGGCATATGCTAAGTGAGAAATCAAAACCCTGGAATTATTATGAAACTGAAGATTGGGCACTGCTAGAAACTTGTGGTTGATTAATATGGAAAAATAGTCAAATACAAGAATAAATATGGTGGGCAAAAGTGGGTCACCTTGCTTTATTCCACATCCGGCATTAGAGAAGCCATGAATCTCACCATTGATAAGGATACTACTATGATTAAAAATAAGCCAATTACAAATAATCTTATGGAAATAGGGGGAGAATCCCCTAGCTTTAAGTACATGGTGATCATGTTGCCACCACTACATTTTTTGTCAATATCAAGAAGCAAATATTGAGCAAGTAATATGTTATCCATGGCNAGTGGGTCACCTTGCTTTATTCCACATCCGGCATTAGAGAAGCCATGAATCTCACCATTGATAAGGATACTATAATGATTAGAAATAAGCCAAATACAAGTAATCTGAAAGAAATAGAGGGAGAATCCCCTAGCTTTAAGAACATCCATAATGAAGTTCCAACTAATAAAATTGTAAGCCTTCCGAATATCAAGTTTGGTGATCATGTTGCCACCACTACATTTTTTTGTCAATATCAAGGAGAAAATATTGAGCAAGTAATATGTTATCCATGGTCTTTGATAAATGCAGATTGGTTCTGAGAGATTAGAAAATTTAAATGAGGTTGGAGACATTTGACAGCGATTTTACTTATAGCCTTAGAAATGACCGAAGTAAGAGAAATGGGATGGAAATGCTCCCAACTTGTTTTATGCGTGGATTTGGGAATATGTGTGTGTGTGTGTGTGTGTGTTGAAAGGTATTAAGACATCGTTGCACTACTATTGTTGCTCCACTGCTCTACTAGTGTAGCACCGCTATTATATTGTTGTAATACTCAACTAAAAGTCCTTTATATTATTGGATGTGATTATCATTTGAGCATTACAATATTATGCTAAATAGCGCCAATATTTTATATTATTATAGCACCACAACACTGATCAAACCTCCTTACATATAGCCTAGAAAAAACTAAATTTTTTGGTAGCACCACAACACAGGGGTTAAAGTCACAATGTTGGGATCATCGCCACAATTTTGCATAAATTGAATAGATTGTTCATTGTTATTTCAAATAAGAATTTATGAGGGATGGGGAATTAAAAGCTATTTGTCTTATAAAATGATCTTGAATAATCATCATAGTGCTACTAGTGGTAGTGTGCCAAAAATTACAATGAAGCAATAAATCAATCACGTAAGTATACATGTCGATCAAATAATACAAGAATTATTAGTCTGGGTATCGATCTCATGAGTAAAATTATTAATTTTTCTAACAAGCAAAGGTTTAGTTCACTGACCAAAAGAAAATATGTTGAGATTTTCATAATTATTTTATACTATTTTTAATGATATTGCACTTTAAAGAAAGGTATTTTTTATGTTTTGTTGCAGAAAGGATGAATTAGGGTCAATGGAGCAAAAAAATGCAAAAAAGAGCGAATTTGGAGCAAAAAAGACCAAAATGTGGAAACACTACACTAAGGCGCCGATGGCGCCCTCGAGGCCGCCGACGGCGAGAATTTCCTGAGGCTATAGGACAAATTCTCTAGAAGGCCGCTGACGGCGCCATCGAGGTCGCCGACGGCGGGATTGACGGTTAAGTGACATGTACAATGGATAAGGCCGGATTTTGGAGGGGTGTGTAAGAAACTCTTCGGAAAACTCATCCATATCTTTAAAGAGAACATTTTTGGCCGAAAATAAAGAGGAGATAGCGAGGATAGAGAGAAGATAGAGAGAAAATGAGGGAGAAGAAGAGAAGAGAAGACTTTTGGAAACTTGGAGCTTAGATAGGTTCCATTTGAGCATGCTAGAGCGTGTAATTGTGAGGAATTCTTCAAGAAATTGTAAGAGTGGAGGGAACGGTTAGATTGTGAGGAATTCTTTGAGAGATTGTAAGAGTGGAGGGAAAGTGAGAGATTTTTTTGTATAATTGTGAGGAATTCTTCGAGAAATTGTAAGAGTGGAGAGAAAGTGAGAGATTTCTTCTCCCTTGCTACTTTGAATTCTTCGAGAGATTGTAAAAGTGGAGGGAAAGTGAGAGATTTCTTCCTCCTTGCCGCTTTAAGAGGAATTCTGTGTGCTGTAAAGAAAGGAAGAGATTTAGAGGAACTTTGAGGAGTGTTCTTGGGGAGAAATTTAGAGATAAGTTATTTACTTTTCATAGTTTGTAGNTTATGCCTGGACCAAAGGGTAAAGAATAGGTATGCTCCTATTTGGCACAATACAAATTAAACTGATTCATTTAATCCAATCACTGTAATTTCTTGACAAGGAGAAGGATGTTTTCTTATATATTGAATATCACATTAAAAACCTCATTAGAATAATTAGTTATTTAAGAGTTATTGAAAAAATCACATATTTATTTCAATTGCATATTAATGACAGATAAGCAAATTGAATTTCATTGTTGTGATTAAAGTATTACTTTTATTAAATCTTAATTTGTAGTTCTAATATTACTCCCTGTGGGATCGATATCTAGGACTCCATTAGTGTCCAATATTACTTGAGCGATACGTACACTTGCATTGATAAGTGTGACTTTACGATTATTGAATATTTATTACATCTATCTTTTATCGAATCCGTTATTAAGTTTTAGTGCAATTGCTGAGGAATTAAATCTTTTAGCAGCAGTATTAATTACTTATATTTTTAAGCATATATAAAGTAGCTGTCACTAGACTAGAGATAACATAAGTAGTTAGTGTTATAGACACGTTCATGCATGATCCAAAAATAAAACATTGACAAGATGTTAAGAGTATTTTGAGGTAATTGAATGGTACAATTAATGTTGGCTTGGTGTTTAGGAGACAACCATCTATTGCAAATTTGTGTGTAGGCTAGAATGACTCAGACTATGCAAGTTATTTTGATTGGCGAGGATCTATGGCTGGCTATTTGTTCACATTGGCATGAGAGTCAATCAATTGGAGGTCGTTCTTCAGTCTAGTATTGTTTTATCAACTATAAAGGTTGAGTACATGTCAATCATAGAGGTAATGAAGGAAGCGATGTGAATGCATGACCTCTTTAATGACTTGGAAGTTGATCAAAAGTCTATAAAAAAGTTCTGTGACAGTTAAAGTACAATATTCTTGGTTGAAACTTTAGCTCATCATGCTCATACCAAACACATTGACATGAAATACCACTTTGTTCAGGACTTGATGATGATTGCAAGGTTCTCTTCAAGAAGATATACGAAGGAGAATCCATCAGACATGCTCACGTAGGTATTACCAGTCCAGAAGCTTACCTAATATAGAAGTTTAAAGAACATCTAAACTCATAACAGATTGCCAAGTCAGACATTTTGGATTACTACGCGAGGCCTGATCCATTCGGGAGGGGGGTACATAGGCAACCATCTTAGTGTAGCTGAATCAAAGTTTTGAGCTTATTTGGTCATTTCTCACTTATCTGTAATTAAAAGATGTGAAGAAGATTATTGTACTTATTGCATTTTTGTAATTTGAGGTAATTTTATCATTCAGTTTTATTTATTTGTATGCCCTCATCCTATTCTATAAATTCGACTTAGGGTTCATGAGAGAATTATGGTGACAAGTATAAAAGTTGTGACAACAAGTCTTTTAATATCTCCCTGCCCATGAAAGTAGGTCGATCAACTTTATGTAGATCTTTTATGTTTGATTGCTGTGAGAATTCATTTGTTTCGTCATTGTTTTCGCATAACATTATAAAGTTAAGCTGAGGCCAACCATGCCAACCCAAAAAATATCTTAAATATTTTGCCTTATTTAAGTATTTATCGCTACTACTTTGATTTATGGGAAAATTTTTGAGCAAAAAAAAAAAAAAACAAAATAATTTTAGGCGATTTTCTGATAGGAAATTAAAAAAAAAAAAAGGAAAGTTGAACGAACAAGTTGTGCTTCAATTTCCTCGGCTTTACATATATCTTATATGAGTGCATGTTGTGCTTTGTTTACAGTGCATATGTGATTTTATTAATGAGATTGATTGATGCATGACGTGCCTTACAAAGTTATAATCAGTGTTATTCGGGGCTAGAGAATTCACGACAAAAAAATGATAATTTTATATTCTTAGTTTGCAAGAAAATTTATACACAGATCCATAAAATATAAAAATATGCGATAAATTAAAGTTCTTACAAGGAAACTGAACGAAAAGGGCTCGTCCAAAGGAAATAATATTGTTGAATTTTATATGTCGAGTATTGAATCTTTGAGATTTAGTGCGTAAGAAAGAAAATTTAGAGAAAGAGAGATGTACAGTAACCAACAGTAAAAAGACTTGTCTATTCACTCTCATAAAATAATATCTCTACTTATACAATAGAGAGAATAAGTGATATTACATTTCTGCCACTTTCTTAATATGGGCTATATAGAATATTTCAAAATCTTTATTTGCTGAGCTTAATGCTCACTCTCATAAACTCGATCGGCTGATTAACATGACTTTGGCCCAGCAAGACTGGTTTGATAGGCTAAACTGATTTGGTCACTACAAAAACAGAATCGCTACGACATCATTTATTTACAACAGTAGTAAACCATCATGATAAACTCTCCAATTGCATCAATAAAATCCCAAAAAACAATAGCTGTTTAAAAAACTACTTTTTTTGCACTGTCTTATAAAATAATTCCATCAAATATTGTTGCTGGTTTGCAATACCTTCGCACTTGCAGTCGATGGAGCATAAGAAAGAAAAAACATGGACATTTTTTGTTATGTTCAAATATTTTGTTCATTTTACCTTGGTGTTTGATGCTAATTTGAATCTGTTCTAGCAAGCATATGTACTTTCACATTTGATGTACCATACGTAGGCTAGTACCGAGTCTATTTCTTTATTTGGTAGAGATCAAATAAGGATAAGAATAGCACCCGAATTTCTCTAACTGAGAAAATCTCTGATTTCATCTTTGGCAAAATAAAATTTTGCAACGGAGCTTTTCTAGCTGGGAAAATGAATACTCTTTAGTCGATTAACGTTACTGTTTTGTCAGGATTATCGTAAAGTATAAGAATTCGTCATGGCAATTGACACAAAGTTTGTCTTGTTCGTAATCGCTGAAACTTGGATGACTTTATTTAAATGGAAATAGCATTTTTATGGCTTAATTTGATATAGAAATGCATATTCATTACATTTTTATAATCTAATTTTAAGTAGAAGAGCAGATTCAATGCAACAAAATTATAGAGAAGATACTGCTTGTTGACCGTTTCAGCTAAGGTAACCTTTCAGATGCTCTATCTTTTCAAGATTTTTAAAATCTTATTTTCCACTGTTTTTCAACTGTATTTTTTGCTGAATTTGAACAATAATATTACGTTTCAGAGATTATTATTTGCAACATGAAGTGATATTTTTGTAAAAATTAAAATTGAAGTACTAGATATTATTGAATTCAAATCTGTCCTCGAGACAAACCAAAGGAATAGAGCGCGAAAATGAGGAAAATAACAGAGATAGCACAGTAATGAATGGTAAAATCGCGAGCCTTTGTTGATGAAGTGAGCCCCAATATATAGAAAAGGGAACCGTAGGATTACATCTGTGCCCCTAGTAAAGTAAATACATAGGGGGTGTTTTGGGTAATAAATCCAGGTTATAAAGCCGGGAACCAGAAATGGCTTCCGACCAGTCTATGTTCCAACAACTAAGGCCGAAGGATTGATCGGAAGAATCCAGCCGCCTGTATAAGATTCGGGTGACTTCTATCATCCGCCAGAAGGGATGAGGATTCACTATGAGAAAACTAAAAATTAGCGTCAGAACTAGCGCTAGAAATATTTCTGACGTAATATTAGCAACCGATTAGCATTACCCTGCAATTCCACCTCTAGTTGAAATGACTCAGAAGAATTGCATCAAGCAGAATTGGCTAATCTAACGCTATAGCATTAGCGTCGAATACAGCCGACACTAATCTTACTTTTTGGCGTTGGCCATAGTAGACAATAAAGTGGACGCAGAAGCTCTATAACAGCGCTCCAGCGAACCACATCTCGATTATGCGTCATCACCTTCTTCTACTTCCTTTCGTCGTCTTTGTCGCCTCCTAAGCTTCTTCAGTGAAACCAGCTCCGATTCACCGCTCCAACCACGTTCAAGGTGAAAGGTATTCTTCCACGTCTCGCAACTTTGGTTTAGCATAAGTTTTATTTTTTTGTTTCTTGCCTAGGTGATAGATCCAAAAATACCAAGTTATTTTTGTATTCCACTATTAGGTATGCAATACATATGAATTTCATAGATTTCCCTATGTTTAGGTGTGAGAAATGTAAATACATAAGAAATTTGTGGTATGTATGAATATTTTGGTTTGAGAAATGTAAGTGCATAGGAAATTTGTGATATGTATGTAAATATTAAATTTAGGTGTGAGATATGTGAATCCTTAAGAAATATTGTGCTATGTATGTAAATAAAAAATTTAGAAGCAAGATATGTAAACGCATAAGAAAATTATGACATGTATGTAAATATGAAATTTAGGGGAGAGATATGTGAATACATAACAAAATTATTGTATATATGTAAATATAAAATTTTGGTATGAGATATGTGAATGTATAAAATTTTATGTTATGTATGTAAATATGAAATTTAGGAGTGAGATATCTATAAATACATGAGAAAATTGTGGTCTATATGTAAATATGAAGTATAGGTGTGAGATATGTGAATGCATAAGGAGTTTGTGGTATGTATGTAAATATGAAATTTTTGTATGAGATATTGGAATGTATAAGTCATTTTGTGATATGTATATAAAAAAAAAAAATTAGGTGCGAGATAGGTAAATACATAAGATTTCAAGTAGGATGTGTAACGTGTAGGTGCACTAATATATAGAGCTACATTTATAGTATAGAAATATATATCAAAGCATTAGATCATGGATGTATAACATATTATATTTAGGAAGAAAATATTAACTGACTGGTTTATTGTTGATGCTGAAAGTTCATGCATGTGGCTTCGCAGTTGCTCGTTTATCTCTCAGAAGGTAGGTTCCAATGCCTTTATACGAAGCACAATAATCAAGCTTAACTGACACTTGATGAAGTGAAGTTAGACTTATACCGTAGTGGATATAAATCTATTTATTAGTATTGAACTTTACATGGTGAATTAAAAAAAAAATGTTCAATACAACCATGTAGGAGCGTCATCAAGCTATGCCCCACCAAATGTTCACGATTCTGACATGTATGAGCAAATGATTGATGATGCAAGCATGACTCATTTTGTTGGGAGTGTTCTTGATGATGATCATAAACAAAATAGTGAAGCACATTAATTCTGTGAACTATTAAATGTTACTCAACAACCATTGTGGGAAGAATGCACTTCGCACACAAAGTTAACAGCCAACATAAGATGTTGAGTATTAAATATGATTTTATCATGCCTAGGGAATGCTTCAATTAGATGACAATATTATTAAAGAGGAAACCCTACTGATAGTTTAGTTTCATAAGGTTTGTACATAAATAAAAGATTAGAGACAAAAGTTGGGGACAGATATGCCGCTGCATCAACTTTTGTAAGTTATATTATAGGGAGAATGCACAAGAGACTAAATGTAGATTTTGGAGTACTGATAGGTTCAAACCAAGGGGAATAAAGAATAAAAATCAAAAGAATAATCCTTACAGACATCTATTTTATTTTCCTCTCATTCCATGGGTCCAACGACTGCTTGCTTATGTCCGCACAGCTCCCTACATGACATGACATAACACTGGATCTGTTAATGCTAGTACAAGTACTCATCCCTCAGCTGGTGATGCTTAGAAACTCTTTGACCATAGTTATCAAGGTTTTTCAGCAAAATCATGCAACTTCTGGCTTGGCTTATGTGCACATGGGTTGACACCTTATAGTCATAGTGCAATAACCAATTTTTATTAGCCAGTTATTTTCACGCCATATAAATTGCCCACCAATATAGGTATGACTGTACCATTCTTATTTCTAATACTTATCATACCAGGTCCACATAGACCAAAGAGTAAAATCGATGTGTACTTTCAACTTCCTATAGATGAGTTACAAGTGTTGTGGGAAACCAGGGCTTTGACTTATGATATTGCAACGAAACAAACTCTTACCTTAGTGCTGATCTTATGTGGAAAATAAGTTTTTCCCTGCTTATGAAATGCTATTTGGTTGGAGCACAATCGGGAAATTGACATTTCTCTACTGCATGGATGTATTTAAAACATTCACTTTGAAGCATGAAAGAAAAAATTTTTAGTTTGATTGTCACCGAAAAAATACTTAGCATGTTATCACCAAATTTATAGGAATAATCATGTATTTTATAGAAATAGAGTTGAAAGATCAAGTCTAGCTCCAAGGATTAGTGGAGTGATATATTGTATATGGTCAGTCAAGTTCGGAAGATCAATGAGAGGCTAGAATTAGCCTAAAGTCATCTTTCAGACTGTGGAATTACACTTAATTGGATGAAGCATTTGGGATCTTCCATACTAGAAAACCAATATGATTAGGCATAATTTGGATGTTATTTTTATTGAGATTTTTTTTTAAATATATTTATCAATGTTTTTGATATCAAGGAAAAAATAATGGACAATGTCAATGGAAGAATGGATTTGAAAGATATTGCAAGAGACAAATTTGTGCAAAGTATTAAACCCAGCTAGATATTGTCTCACATCGAACTAATAAAATGTAATCTTTGAGTGAATCCATTCCTTGAAGTTTCTAATTGGATGTGCCTCTAACATAGGATTTTTTGTTGATTTGAAAAGAGAAAATATATTTAGCATGAAGAGTCACGATTGTCATATTTTCATGCATTGCTTATTTCTTATTTCATTCAATACTTTGTCAAAGGTTGTACTCAATCTGTTGATCAAAATCAGTAGATTCTTCAAAGAGTTGTGTGTAAGCACTTTGAATGTACATTCTCTACGAAGTTTTGACACAAGTAATCTATTATTATTGTCCAAGCTCAAACGGATATTTCCTCTAGGTTTTTTTGACTCTACCGAGCATCTGCCCATTTATTTATGTCATGAGGCCGTATTGGGAGGGGGGTCATGCACTACTGGTGGATTTATCTCTTTGAGAGGTACGTAATTTATTTTAAGGTGAAATATTATCTTATTTTTTTCTAAAATAACTAAATTGTGCATATTTTTGAATAGAATAACAAAGATTGTTAATAATAAAGCATGTCCTGAGGGTTTTATATGCAAGGCATACCTATTGCAGGTGACAATTACTTTCTATTCTTATTACTTTGATCAAGGGCAAAAAAAGCAAAAAATTATTGGTCAGATGCCTTTGTAAATAGAATTATTGATATTCTAGATATTTGGTGAACTATTTGGTAGGCATGGTAAATGCTACCTAATGGATGAAGTTTTTCAAATAGCTACTTTGTATGTTATACTAAACTACAATGAAGTACAACCATCCCTACGACAACATTTAATAAAATCAAATATTTTTATAGAATTCTTTACCAATTAATTCCAATATACAAGTCACAATGAAGTTGTAGGCTCATTAAGAAGAGCTTGAGCATAGTGGATGACATTTTTGTAAGAAAGAAAATTGAAGAAGAATTTTTAAAATGGTTCAAATTACACGTACGTTGAAGTAACTTTTTAATTCATTGGTATGTTGTGTAATTTTATTATACAAAGTTAAACTAATTATCTCATGAAACTTATAATAGGTCCATGATACAAACAACATAACCACATTCCATTGGGGGCTTAATTGCACCATAGCGTCATGGAAAAAAGTTGAAATTAACCGTTACAAATTTCTCACGAGCTCCTAGTGTGAAGGAAAACAAACTTATAATTATGGAGTTAGTGTTAGAGGAAACCAACACACAGATAACAAGATTTGCTAATATGGCATACTAAATGAAGTATTTCAGTTGCAATATCCTAGCTTTCTTGAACATAATGTCTAGATGATCAAAATATGAGTGTTGTGATCCCATTCCTATTCAAGGAACATGGACACTCGACTCATACGATATTATTAAATATAAGATTAATAGAAGATATGGAAATTATGACCCATTTATTTTGAAAAGTCTGGCTAGTTAGGTTTGTTATGTTTGATATTCTGGATTAGCAAGGGATAAAAATTATTGGGTTGTGTATTGAAGAATAGACCACAAAAAATTATTGAGATGTAAAATGTTATCAACCTATTCACCAAGAGTCTATTTTGTTTGATTTTTGTATTCAGCTTAGCTCAATAAATGTGGAGTTATCCTTAGAGGATACCGCAGGGACTCATGAACAAGTTCCTCTATATATGGATGAAAATGAAGATGAGATTGATGAAGAATATTTAAGTTCTTCAAGACTTAAATCATCATATGAAATGGATTTAGAAATGGTATGTATACATAGATGATTAGTTTCTACACTTTTTTGCTTTTACTTTCACTTCTTACAAGTTTTCCTACTTAATTTTCTTGATTTTATCCGTCGATATGACATGTTTTACTTTTCTACTTTTAATTTTCTATCTTATATTACATATTAATCATAATTTTTTTCCCTATTGCTGATGGAAGGTTCTTAGTCTCTTCAACCCCGTATTCAGTGGACTTTGATGAACACATATCAAAGGCAAAGGAAGGCAATCATTCTCTCTAATAGGTACGACACTCATGCAGTATCTCTGGTGACCCCTATTACCCCTTATCCTGCACCAAGTCCCTTATTGACACCACTTCTCACTCCACCTTATTTCAACCCGTCATCCTCATCTGGAGAGCTAGGTCCCTCGACTCCAACACATGAGATGGCTGACATTGTTAGCAAAGTCTATATTAAGCTGGAGGGTGACTCATAAGCAACTTACTTTTTTACAATATAGTAATTTCAATTTTTCATTCAATTTTATAATGTACCTAACAGATCTTTTGTAGGTCCTACTTCTCCAGACCGCCCATGACATGGATGACGAAGATCATCTAGAGCAGATATGTCAGCTATATCTCTCATGGAAGCAGATCCGACTATAATTCGGGATATGTATTTTATGGAGTTTGAGTTATGATATTTAAATTTAAAATAGAAATTTAATTTCTATATTTTTTTATATGCTAATCAAGTTTGCATCTTTCTAATTTGTAGAGTTCATTTCAACAGTTTTAGGAACATCAGTAGGAGATCTGTCAGATTTTTGAGGTTCATACCAGACATAGGCTTGGGGTTACGTTTACAATGGTTTGTAAATAGAGGAAGAGGCATCATGGGTTGAGGAGGAAGTCATGTTTGAGCTATACTAAGGTTGGACCTCTCTAGAGTACTAGAAGAGGTGATAAACAATTCAATAGAACTGAATGATGGAGGGAGCCACAGGGGCCACACTCCATCTTGGAGGTTTATTCTCTCTTACAGAGCACTATCGAAGGCTCGTAAGATTTTGTCAAAATTAAAAAGCTTGCATATTTACGTAAAAATGTAACTCATATATTTATCTAACAATGTATACATGCTAATGAGCTTAACAGATGGCCATCCAACACAGAGTTACACGTCCTTAGATGTCGGTAGTGGGTACCACCTGCGGGTATCTGACATATCTCGTCGTGTCAATGCAAGTTTTAAAAAAAAAAATTATTAATATGTCAATTAATATTTAAAATGCCAAATAATATTTGAATTTTATTATGCAAAGAATGAGGATCTCCAACAAAAATAGAGGGAGATGGCCATCAACACCTCTCCGTCCAACAACAGTGATAGCTAGTCTACCACCGTATAGTTTTATTTTCAGTTGTGGACATAGGTAATGACGGGACTCGTAATTATGTAATTATTTATGTCTGAAAATATGTCCAAAATGATGACCCAATTTGTATTCAACGATTAGTGTGCAAAATAAAAGTATTATTAAATTGATTAACTATTCACAGACTAGGGGTACTAAGCAAGTATATGTATCCTTTCAAGTAATATAGAGTTTTCCTTAAAAACCTCAATATTGAACCCATAGGGAATAAGGAATTTACTATGCTAACTTAGAAATATTTCTACTTAAACTGTAGACTAGATTTGCAGGAGAATAATATCAAACTGTTTGTAAAAGGTTATAACTCAAGTGACTACTTCTAATTTAAACTAAAAGTGGAGGCAAAGTTTCAAAACTAAGGATTTGTAAAGAAGCACAAGTACAAGAAAAAGTTTTTTTCCATTCAAAGGGATTCAAAATTAGTGTAGGAATCAAATGATTAACGATGAAAATGAGGTATTGTAACAAATAGTAGAATGCATATTCTTTACTCCTTCTGAGCATAAAACATTAACTAATTAATCCACCTTAAAATTATCTATTTTTAATGTAGATTTTACACTCAAATTTTGAGGATATTATGCTTTAATGAAGGGTATTTTTAAGTTTTTGTTTGTAGGTGCAAGAAAAAGATTTTAAGAGTAAGAATGAGCAAAAATACATAAAAAAGGAGCAAAATAGGCTAAATTGAAGAAATGTACCAAACAAGCAAAACTGACACCTAGGCATGATGGTTGGGCACATATGCGCCACGGTTACTTTCTAGAAGAATCATTGAATGAGGTTGAATTTTGAAGAGATGTCTAAAGTAACCCTTGGTCATTTTTGAAGCTATAAAAATATAGATTAATTTCAAAGGGCTAAGGGGTCAGATTTAGAGAGTCTCATAGTGTGTGAGTGTGTTTAGTGTGTGAGAAGTTTCTTTCTGAGTTTTTGTTATTTCTAGAGTTTCTGGGTCCTGTAAGTGCTGTTGGAGTATGAGAAGTCAGAGAACTTCAAAGGAGTTCTTAGGGGAACATTCCAGATAAGTATTTGGATCTTTGTCGTTATGTTTTGTACTTTGGATTAGTGTTTTATAAATTTTTTTTGTTTCATTATCCCCATGCTTTCTGAGTAGTTTTCTTTTCTTCTCATTGCAAGATGAGTTAATAAGTGGTTCTGATTTTGTTTATATCTTCTTTTCTTCCTAAAAATTGTGATGCTATTTTTACCAACCCTTCATTTACTTTACAAATTGGCTACTTATATTATTAAAACCTGTTGAGGAATTTATAGACCTGAAAGGGCTAAAATTTTATGACTTGTAAGTATCACGTTCTACCTTTAAAAGGGCAGTCGCGATCGTCTAAAAATGGGTGCAAATAAATAGGAAGCTAAGCTTTATTGAGTGTAGAATTGATGTTTATAGAGTGACAGGTAAGATTCTTTTATCCATTTGGTCTTACGATTGGAACTAAGGGTCATTGGTAGGTCCTATAGAAAGGGCACAGTGAGTATTCTAGGAGTGAGAGACTAGCTAGCACTATATACATGGCAACACCAAGTTTAGATTAGTCAATGTTCTTTGCACAATTCAAAAGAAAGTAATGAAATGGGTATGCTCCTATTTGTCACAATACCACATTTAAGTTTATAAATAAATTTTGAAATGCTTCAATGATTATGAAGTATTGGCGAGGAGAAAGTCTCTTTATAAATATTTTTTGAGTCATTACATTTGCTTTTTTTGCATATTATAGAATTTAGTAAAGTTAATTTTCATCTTTAGATAAGTGCTGCGTTCTTAAGTAAAGTTTTCTTATAGTAAAAATTCCTATATTTTATTTTATTTTTTACTTGTTTTTGGCTTCCTCATGGGATCGATACTGGTGGTTTTAAAGAAAATCCTATATTACATGAAATGATATGTATACTTGCGCAGTATTCCTACTAAGAAAATTATTTCCTTAATCATTTTGTGTTTGTTCTCATTAGATGCTAAATATAATTTGGGTTAGGTTTTTGGCATATTAAATAACATAAATATCTGCGTAATTGCGGGTCAGGTCAAGTTTTTATCGTCATTGGTGAGGAAGCAATGGAAAAATGAAATGTTTAAAAAAAATATCTTTATTAGAAAATATTTTGGACACTTTATATTTTATTGCTAAAAATTTTAGTTTCTACATGAAATTTTCAAAAATTACAAAAAATTTGAATAATCCAATTTTTATGAAAAGATATCCAAAAACCAAATTAAAGATTTTTTTTCTAATTGTATTGCTTTAGTATTTTATTTTCTGAATTTCACTTTTTGTATGCGAAGTTCAAGATCTGATGGTTTAGTTCCGAATGATTCTGAATTATAAAGAACCATAAGATGAATTCAAAAGCAAAAACAACTTCATAATTTTTAAGAAATGATAAACACATCATAAAATAACATTGAAACTCTTACTAAAGAAAATGAACATCAAAATTTACAAAGATCTTTAAGGGACTATGATAACCCTACGACAGATAAAATTCACTTAAGTATTGAAATTCCTGTTGTAGCAACTAACTCATTTGAACTTAAACCTGAAGTAAAATAAATGGTGCAAAATAATCAGTTTGGGGGAACACTAACTGAGGATCCTAATTTACATCTTACAAGTTTTCTATACTTTGTGTTACATTCAAATACGATGGTGTATCAAACATTGCGATTAGACTTAGACTTTTTTCCTTTTTCTTTAAGGGATAAAACTAAGATATGGTTAAACTCATTAGCATCTAGATCTATCAAAACTTGGGGAGAAATAACACAAAAATTTCTGGCTAAATATTTTCATCCTTAAAAAATTGCCAAGGCTAGAAATGATATTACTTCTTTTATCTAGTTTGAAGGGGAGTCAATTCATGAGGCTTGGGAATACTTTAAGGAACTCCTTACAAAGTATCTATATCATGCCTTACCTAAGTAGTTAATATTTAAAACATTTTAAAATGGGTTAATAGAATCCCTAAGATCTATAATTCTTGCTGTTGCTAAAGGATCTTTAATGTCAAAATCATTTGATGAAGCTCACGCCTTAACTAAAGAAATAGCCAGTTATAGTTTTCAATGGCCCTCAGAAAGGGTAAATCCAAAAAGAGTTGCTACTATTCATGATATTGATGCTTTTATCATCTTAGTAGCTCAGGTTGCTTTATTTCTAAGAATTTAGATAACTATGTTATGAATTTTTCTCATATATCTCGAGCTAGTGAAGAAAATTTATTAAGACAAACCAATGATTCTCATTTTTAGAAATGTTACATGCGGTTGCAAATAAACCCAATAACCCATATTCAAATTCTTATAACTCAGGTTAAAAAAACGACCCTAATTTTAAATGGAGGAATTCTGGTGGTTGAAACCAGCAATGGGGGAACAATCAAGCAAACCCATTTGGAAATTGGAATAATCAGGGTAATTCTAACTATCGACCTTATTATCCTCCTAGTTTTAATAACCAACAATTTAAGGAAAATAATTTGTCTTTATAAGAAGTATTTTTATAAATGGGTAATTAGATATAAAGTTAAAGTGTCGCAATAAGAAATATTTAGAATCAACTGGGACAAATTGCTAACACACTGAGCAATAGACCTTATGAAACACTTCCTAGTAATGTTGAAGTTAATTCTAAAGATAAAAGAATGGAAACAAAGCAAATTAATACTGTTCAAGAATGAAGTGGAAAGGAATTAAAAGTTTGAAGTCAAAAAGAGATAGAAGATGAGAGAAAGATTGAAGAAACTAAAGAAACTATTTCTACAGAACCAGAACATTTTGTCTCTCCAACTAAAAATGATTTAGAAAGACCACCACCTACTTTTCCTCAAAGTCTAAGATAACAAAATATTGGCTTAAAAATTTTCAAAATTTTTTTAGATATTTAAGAAGCTTACTGACCTAACCCGCACTTATGCGTATTTTTAATCTCCTTGATTATGCCAGAAAATACATCTCAATTTATATCTAACAGCTAGTGTGAACACTTGTAATACTTTATAAATTATATAATAGATTTTCACACTAAGGGTATTGTGCAAGTATACGTATCGTTTCAAATAATATAAGAATTTCTTTAAAAACCATAGTATCGATCCCACGAGGAATGCGTTAAATCTTAAAATCAACTTATAGTAATTCTATATAAACTGCAATCTATAAAGATTATAGACTAAAAATGTTATGCTTACTAAAAATTATTGCTAAAAGAGCTTAAAAGAAAGTAACAACTAAATGTAAAAGCTTAACAAAATATAAAAAAAAAGTTTGAATATTATGGAAAAAACCTTTCCTCTTGCAAAGAGATTTTAATCAATACAGGATTCAAATGATTTAAGAAAAAAATGAAGTATTGTGACAAATAGAAGCATAACTTATTCTTTACCCCCTCCCGGTGCTTGCAAAGAATGTTAGCTAAATTAAGGTTGATTCTTTAACAGCTTAACTCTACATTAGTGTTATCTAGCCTCTCACCTCTAGTTTCCCCTAGCCTATGCCATCGTAATGACCCAATCACAGTGTTAGGGTTCTAAAACTTAAGCCAAACTGATAAGAATTTAGCTTGCACTTTAGATCAAACAAATTCTACGCCCATCAAAACTTATCTCCCTATTTACTTTCACTCCCCCTTAGGTGATCGCCATGGCTCTGCCTAGAAAAAAGTGTGGTATCCACTAGTTGGGTAAAATCATAGCCCTTCTAGGTCATAATGTTTCTCAATGGATTTTCACTTTATAAGTGGTCAGTTTGCAAAGTAAATGAAGATTTGGTGAAAATACTATCACAATTTTTAAAATTAGAAAGAAATCTTTAAATCATTCTCATCCCACAAGATTAAGTCCCATATGCAAGAAGAAAGAAATGGACCTACTGATAATTCATGGTGATTAAACAAAAGCAAAACATTTGCATTGAAATCCAAGTCTTCTAGTAAAAAATCAAACACAAATACAAAGTACCTTATGTTTTCTCCCCAAACAAACTTCTGGAGTTTCCTCTAAGCAATCTCCAAACTTCTTCACACTAAAACACACTCACTCTGACACTTGAACACAAAATATGAAAAATCTAACTCACCATTGCCACCTAATTGAAGTTTTTAGGCTCCAAAAGGTCTCTAAATTAGACCAAAACCTTCTCATTAAATAAAAAATAGAAAACAACAAAGGGTTGCTTCAAACACCCCTACAAAATTTAATCAAATTTGATGTATCTTCTAGAAAGGTAGTAACTTGAGCTAAAGCGCTAGTCAGGGGTGCTCTAGTGCTCTTCTGACCCTCCAGTGGTGCTATGACGCCAAGGGGTGGCACTATATTGCCATACAAATATCTTCATATTGGCTCCTTTTTTTTCCTAATTTTCTCTAAATGTCCATTCCATGCACTTGAAACCAAAAACATGCAAAATACATTCCTTTAAAGTGCAATATCATTAAAAGTATAGATAAAAGGCTTATAAAACATGCACTAAAAATAGGTTATTTTGAGGTGGATCAATTTCCCCAAACTTAAACATTGTTTGTCCTCAAGAAACTCCTTATACTATATATAAAATTGTATAACATGTGGTAGCAAATTTAACTTAAAGAATTCTATGATTTCTGTTTTATAAAATGCTATAATGAAACTTTTAGAAAAAAATTTAACAAATTAGGTTAAAAACTAGAGACAAGGACATTTAACAATCAAGTTTAAAAGAATTGCAAGAGAACCTTATTATTAAAGGCGCTAAAACTTCTAAGCCAAGTTAGAAATGTAACTAAGCTTCTTTCCTTAAGATGATTCAAGTAAAGTGAAATTTTGATTAGACTTCTCCTCAAGCTTCTCCTCACATATTTTTTCATTTCATTTAGAGTCATTTTCAATCCTTTATTTTGCTCTTTATTTTTCTCTTTTTTCATATGTCATGTCAGTATTACTATATCTGGATAGCCCTTCATGATTTTGGACTCCACTATCCTCATCTTAATGTTAAAAACATCTCACATTTCATTAATTTTACAAATGTATATTAGTTTTAAAAATTTTCATAAAGTCTCAATTCCTTCTTTCCAAGTATAAATCCACAATCCATAATATTTACAAAAATATAGTATTCTTTAATTTAAATAGTAAAAGCATAACTTCAAACCCTTCATACTAAACATCTTAATTCTAGAATTAACCTTTATTAATAAAAACTTATACTTAGGTTTTCTACAACTTAAAAAAAATCAAAAATATAGTTTTATAAAGTTAACTCTACATACCACAGGTTATGTTAAAAGTAATTTTTAAAAATACAATTCTTGAGGACAAAATAAAATTTAGTTTAAAAAGAATTTCCTCCCTTCTACCAAACTTAAATTTTTAAACTAATTTAAAGAAGGAAGTTTCATTAAGGAAGAGAAATTTTTTTTAAAATTTTAAAAATAGGGAAACTATTGCAAGTGCAAGTAGGAAAGACAAGTTCTGAGTAGTGATAAAAAGTAGATGAACATGCATAAAAACATAAAGTAAGCACTACTCTACCATTTAATTTTGAGTAGAAGAAAATAGTGGAACTAATAGTTTAACGGAAACCAAAACTTAAAAGAAATTAAATACAAGTGGAATACACATGAGAACAAGAAGTCACTAACATAACAAATTCCAAAATTTCAAACACAACAAAGGAAAGAATGAAAACAACTAAACATCAATCTTCATCATCTCCAACAACATCGTCATCATCACCCAGATCTATGTCCTCATCCATCTCAGAAGCTTGATATGGTGTGAAAGTGGGGCAAGCAGGATATTCCACAGAATGGTCACTTTCCATATATCTCCTCATTTCCACATTATAAGCAAGATCATACTTAGTCTTCCTCATCATAATATCATCACTGTGATACAAATGAGATTCAACCCATTTCACTTGATTTTGTAGATTTATGATATCTCCTCACTGAATCATCATTTTTTCCATTAGAGAATGTAGATAAATAGGCTCAAAAGTAGATGGTCTACGGGTTGGAGCAGGAACAGAAATAGAAGCTGAAGTAGAAGGTATGTTTACTCCAGTCGTATGTCTAGTACCAAAATGTCTCTCATATTTTTACAAATTCAGTTTTTCCAATGGGTTTATGAGATGTCAAAGTTTCTTCTCAATTCTCATACTTCACTCAAGGACCAAAACACAAAGTAATAATAAGACAAGGGTAGCACAAACCTCCCGTAGTTTCTCCTCTCAAAGAAACAAGCATGTTGGTATAAATGAGGGAGACAATGTCAATAGGTTTCTTCATCTAAATACAATAGTTCAAAGTGGCTCTCTCATGGGTTACCATATTATAATGGTTGGTAGGCAATAGTATTCCAAAGATAAAATAGTGTCAGGCTTGAGAATTAAAATTAAGTTTTGAAAAAGAAAAGTTCAGTTTTTGCCAATTCTTAATTTTCCAAACTCCATTTCCATCAGTAAAAAATCCCATTATCTCATCTAATTCAATGTTAGTGGGATGGAACTCAGAAAAGAAATAGGAAGGAACACTATAAGTTGATATATGTGGTGAATCTGAACAGAACTAATATCCACATATTTCTCATGCTCAAAAACCAAATCATCTGATTTATCGGGCAAGTTGACAAAAAAATCACAAAAAGTAGAAATCACAAAAAAGATAGTGAAATACAAAAGTTTTACCACTGTCGCTCCACAAACAAATATTCAATATTATCACTAGGATGTAGAAAACTACATTCTACAATCAACTTCATTGATTGCAGATTAGCATATCTGTCTCATGTTGTTGCACTGGCAAACTTATCATATCAAAAGTTGCCTTTTTCTCACCTCTCTTCATTTTAGAAGCCATGTATAATCTAAAAATTTTCAAAATAAATTCCAAAAATCACTATCTCAACTTCAAATAGGCTCCTAGAAACTCAATCCAAACAAGCACAAGTTCAAGCCATAGGGGAGCAAAATGCAAAAAGATGGACGAAGGAGTTGAAACAACGGAAAAAATGGTGAAATCCGTGGGTTTATGCACTTAAAATGACTCACAGGTTAGTTTGACGCTATAGCGTCGGGCAGTGGCGTTATAACATCCCACATTGCCTGATGAACAATGCTATAGCGCCATTCATACCCATCCAGATTTTAAAAAAAAATTATATTTGAAAAGGAAATGGAAAATCTTTGATGCAAAAAAGCTCTTTATCAAATTTTAATAGCCAATTTTTTTTACTTATTGAGTTCATCACAAATCCAAAATTTTAAATTCTCAAATTCTAATTTGAATACATAAGGCCACTTTTCACAATGCAACAGAACATTTTCTTATGTTAATCATAAATTCAATACAACATCGCAAACACCAAGACATCACTTAGATGTTCATACAACACATACAATACAAACCACACTAAGTCTTTAAACAAATACTATAGGCACATGACACAAAATTACAAAACATTAAGAACAAAAATATCAGTATAAAAACAACCTTTAGGAGCACTCCTGATTGGTGGTGATATTCTCCATTCCACTCACTAAAAAATTTCTATCGTAGCAATGGTAGAAAAGAGCACAGGGAAATTCCCTTTCAAACTTATCGTTGATCCACTTATTGGTGTTATACATAGTCACTTAACTATATTAGAAGCACTCCAAACTATTGAATTGCAGTTTCAACAGCCAATTCATATGCTCAAAATGGTGGGACAATTTTTCAACACTTAAATGAGAAATATC
This sequence comes from Phalaenopsis hybrid cultivar, assembly GCA_002079205.1. Taxonomy (NCBI): domain Eukaryota; kingdom Viridiplantae; phylum Streptophyta; class Magnoliopsida; order Asparagales; family Orchidaceae; genus Phalaenopsis; species Phalaenopsis hybrid cultivar. The sequence continues at coordinate 8,747 of JXCR01135831.1, read as the reverse complement.
ACCTTCAATCTTCTCTTGTTTTTCCATGAGGCACTGCAAACTTACTGTGAGATATCCATTGAAATATGCATCATAATCCTTATGCAACAACTTCTTCTCTTCAAATCTCCCATTGTCATTTCTCTTCATGATCTCTCAAATAAAATTACCACTCTTAAATCTCTTTAGAATACTTAGGAATGTTGTAGAGATGTTTCAAATTCCATCCTAGGCTGTTTTATAAGATGATGAAGAAGAGAAACCAAATTTTTGGCTATTTTAAGGAGTTATTCAAACTGTGGCGCTATAGCGCCAAACCAACATTCTCCATTTTCAAATTTCTTTCGTTCACTCTTCAAGTCCTTTAATATAATATTTTTTTGTGCCAAAAATATCATGCAAGACTCACAATCACTATATATAACTCATTACAACATCAATTTAAATCCAAATCACACCAAAAAATATGGGTTGCCTCCCATAAAGTGCTTATTTTAACGTCGTTAGCCAGACATAACCATTGCTTTACTTAAGTCTGACCCAAACTTAGGATCTCCTCAAATGCAAGACCCTCTCCACTCATTTATGCTTTTGATTTGTGTCCATTTACTTTAATCACTGGCCCAATTTTTGGACCTTCAATATCAAATGCTCCATATGGATATACTTTTACCACAATAAATATTCCTAACCACATGGATTTGTGTTTTCCTGGAAATAATTTCATTTTTGAATCATAAAGCAATACTTCTTTCTCATGCTAAAAATTCTTTTTTAAAATGTTATGATCATGCTTAAGTTTTGTTTTCTCCTTATAATATTTGGCATTCTCATAAGCTTCATTTATTAATTCATCAAGCTCACTTAATTACAGTAATCGCTTATCCCAACATCTTTCAAATTATAAATAAACTTTTTAATTGCCCAATACCCTTTATGCTTCAACTCAACTGGCAAGTGACATGCTTTTCTGTATATGAGTCTCAATGGTGTCATTCTTCTATGTTTTTTATAAGCAGTCCTGTAGGCTTATAAAGCATTATCAAGTCTAGCAGACCAACCAACCCTTTTAGGATTTACCATTTTTCTATTATTCTTTTAATTTATTGATTGGTACTTCTACCAAACCACTGATATAAGGATGATAAGCTGTGGCAATTCAATAATTATTCCCAAGTTTTTGAGCTAATGTCTCTATCAATCTATTCCTGAAATGACTTCTCCCATCTGTAATGATAACTCATGGCATTCTAAATCTCGTGAAAATATTCTTTTCTAAAAAAATTGCTGCACTTTTAGCATAACAACGAGGTAAAACAACTGCTTCAATTCACTTAGAAACATAATCCACAACTCTTAAAATATACTTTTTTCCAAAAGATGGTACAAATCATCCCATGAAATTTAATCCCAAACATTAAAGATTTCAACCTCAAGAGTAAAATTCGAAGGCATTTCATCTCTTCTAGAAATATTTCCCACTCTATGACATCGATCACATATTTTATATAATTGTTAACATCCATAAAAAAAGTAGGCCAATAAAATCAAGATTTTAAAATCTTAAATGTTGTATTATCCACTGCAATATGTCCTCCAAAATTTGATTTATGATATTTTTGAATTATTTCTTGAGTTTCTTCTAATGTTACACATCTTCAAATGATTAATTCCTTGCATTATTTATATAAATAAGGGGAATCCCATAAGTAAGATTTTGAATCATAAAATAACTTCTTAATTTCATGGTTATTTATTCTATAGGGTAAAATATTACTAACCATGTAGTTCACTATATTAGCATACCACAAAATTTGTCATTCATTAATCCTACATTATTGTTCATCAGGAAAACTCTCATTCATTTTATCATTTAATTCTCTCTCGCTTTCTTCTTCAAGCCTTTATAGATGACCAGTTATTTGATTATTACCTATCAACAACTTTAAAATCAAATTCTTGCATTTGTAGGACCCATCTAATTAATCGTGGTTTAGCATCCTTCTTCATCATTAAATACCTAATAGAAAAACGATCAGTATGCACAATACATTTAGTTCCAATTAGATAAGATCTAAATTTATCAAAACTAAACACTATAGCTAATAATTCCTTTTCAGTGGTAGTATAATTAATTTGAGCATCATTAAAAGTTTTACTAGCATAGTATATCACTTTGAACATTTTTTCATATCTTTGTCCTAAAAAAGCCCTAGCATCACACATTAATTAAAAAGGTTCTGTCCAGTCAGGTGAAACAATAAAAGGTGCAGTGATTAATTTCTATTTTAATAAATTAAAGGAATTTAGGCACTCTTCATTAAAATTAAAGTTGGCATATTTTTTAAAAAGTTGGCATAATGGCTAAGAAATTTTTGAAAAATCTTTAATATAACGTCTGTAGAAACCATTATGTCCTAAAAAACTTCTTATTCCCTTAACACTCGTAGGTGGTGGTAATTCAACAATAACTTGAATTTTTACTGCATCAACTTACATGACTGTTTAAAAAATTTTATGCCCTAACACAATTCTTCCTGCAACCATAAATTGAAATTTTTTTCTTAATTGAGAACAAAGTTTGTTTCTTCATAATGCTTTCGAACTCTTGTTAAATGATCTAAACATAAATTGAAAGAAGTCCCAAAGATTGAGAAATCACCCATAAAAATTTCATTTCCTTTCTCAGTGAAATTATAGAAGATTGACATCATACATCTCTAAAAAATTACAAGGGTATTACATAATCCAAATGACATTCTTCTAAAAGCAAAATTTTCATAATGACGAGTAAAAGATGTTTTCTCTTGATCCTTAAGAGCAATAGGTATTTTTTGGTATCCCAAATATCTATCCAAAAAGCAAAAATAATTCTGCCCTGCTAGTTTATCCAACATCTGATCCAGAAAATGTAAAGGAAAGTCATCTTTTCTAATGATGACATTTAATTTTCTATAATCAAAGCAGATTTGCCATCCAGAAACTTGCCTTGTTGAAATTAATTCATTCCATTAATTTTCAACCACAGTCACTCCTCCTTTCTTAGGAACACAATGAATAGGACTAACCCATGAACTATTTGAAATTGGATAAATAATCCCAGCATCAAACTATATTAAACTTTCTTTCTTAGTTACATCTTTCATTATAACAATCAATCTTCTTTGAGGATCAGACCTAGGATTATGATTATATTCCATGATAATTTGGTGCATACAAATTGAAGGATTGATTCCTTTAATATCATCTAATGCCCATCCAAAGGCTTTTTTATCATTCTTTATGGTTTGCACAATTTCTCTTCTTGTTCTGTAGTCAAATTTGAGGATTGAATATAGGTAATGTAGATGCGTTCCACATAAATATATACTTTAAATGAGTAGGTAGAACATCCATCTCATGTTAAGGAGGTTTTTTAATAGATGGAATCAGAGGTATACTATTTTTAGTAGTATCTAAAAGTTCATATTCTTCTTGAATATACTTTAAATCCTTAAAAATCATCTCATTTAATTCATCTTCAGAATCTCCTTTAGTTTCTGCTTCTTGTTCTTCTTCTAAAATGACTTCATATTTTTGATCCAATATGACTTTACGTCTATTTTGAAAATGATTAACAATCATATGTTCAATAACATCCATTCTATAACAATTTCCATCAGGATACTTCATTATTTTAAGTAAATTAAATGTAACTTCCTGATCATTAATTCTCATCGCTAATTCTCCTTTTTGCACATCTGTCATTGCTTATCCGGTAGCAAGGAAAGGTCTCCCTAAAAAATAAGAATTTCTATATCTTCTTCCATATCTAATACAATAAAATTTACAAGGAAGATGAATTTATCAACTTTAACTAGTACATCTTCTATAACCCCTTTAGGATAAGTGATAGATTGATCAACTAAATGAAGATTTATAGTAGTGGGAGACATATCTCTTAAAACTAACCTTTTGAATATAGATAGAAGCATGTCGTCCTCACTTTTGTTGGGTCTAAGAAACTTCTTTAGTAGCCTAGGTCTAGCCATAGGACTTTCCTATTGACTAGTCTTAGAAGATAAACTTCTTTAGTAGCCTAGGTCTAGCCATAGGACTTTCCTATTGACTAGTCTTAGAAAATTTAGTACCCCCATCATTAGAAACTCAAAACTCTCCTATTTACTCAACTTGAAAGTCTACATACGGATTTAGTAGCCTAGGTCTAGCCATAGGACTTTCCTATTGACTAATCTTAGAAAATTAGAAAAGGTATTGTAGCCTAGGTCTAGCCATAGGACTTTCCTATTGACTAGTCTTAGAAAATTAGAAAAGGTACTCCTCAGCATTAGAAATTCAAAACTTTGACTAATCTTAGAAAATTAGAAAAGGTACCCCCACCATTAGAAATTCAAAACTCTTCTTTCTACGTCTTAGAAAACTAGAAAAGGTACCCTCACCATTAGAAATTCAAAACTCTTCTCTTTACTCAGCGTCCAGAAAACTAGAAAAGGTACCCCCACCATTAGAAATTCAAAACTCTTCTCTTTACTCAACTTGGAGTTCCAAAACTAGAAAAGGTACCCTCACCATTAGAAACTCAAAACTCTTCTCTTTACACAACTTGAACAATGTTGACCTCACTTTTGGTTGAGGTCTACAAAACTTCTTTAGTAGCCTAGGTCTAGCCATAGGACTTTCCTATTGACTAGTCTTAGAAAATTTAGTACCCCCATCATTAGAAACTCAAAACTCTCCTATTTACTCAACTTGAAAGTCTACATACGGATTTAGTAGCCTAGGTCTAGCCATAGGACTTTCCTATTGACTAATCTTAGAAAATTAGAAAAGGTACCCCCACCATTAGAAATTCAAAACTCTTCTTTCTACGACTAGTCTTAGAAAATTAGAAGAGGTACCCCACCATTAGAAATTCAAAACTCTTCTTTTTTTTTTTTTACTCAACTTGAAATTCCACATATTGATCTTAACCTCTAGCATTTAATATTTAAGATCATTATAAGAGAATTCAAGGAGAGTCCCTATAGGATTATTTGGCTTTAGGGTCAACTCTAGGTGTTGACTTCGAACTAGGATACACCGTATCTTCACAATACATTACTTGGCTTTAGGGTCGACCCTGGGTGTTGAATTGGAACTAGGATACACCATATCTTCACAATGGGGTTGACCCTGGGTGTTGACTTGGAACTAGGGTACACCATATCTTCACAATACATTAATCAAGAATGGATATTTATCCAATTCTATGTGAAAAGCCTAACTTGGTCTTTTGCCCCTAGGCACCATATATCTATCCAATTCTATGTGAAATGCCTAACTTGGTCTTTTGCCCCGAGGCACCTCCAAACCACCTAACTGCCCTTGGGACCCAAATTTGGCTAATATTTCCAAACTTTGCCAAAATACCCAAATTTGATCAAAACCCATTTTAAATACCTTGAATACATACAAGTTTGTCAAAATTTCCAAAAATGACTAAATTACCAAAATACCCCTCCATGACCCAAAATCCAAAAATTCCAAAAATTCCTAAAAAATCCTAATAAATCCAAAATATTCCCAATTTCATTTTGTCCAACTACACCTTGGTCCAATTTGGTCAATTTGATTACCTTTGACAAAATCCCCAAATTAGCCCCAATATTGGCTAACACCCCAAATTTCAACAATTGAATGCCTTAGACCTCAAATTGGCATCCAATTTTTGTTGAAAATCCTTTATAAGGTCACTTTTGACCAAACACAACAATCAATTTGAGCTTAGCCCAAAGCTAGCTCAAGTTAGACCTAAATTTGACCCTTAAAGGTTTAATTTAAGTCTGAATCCAAATCCATTAAAACCCATCCAAATTAACCATCAAATCAACTTCAAAAAAATTTTCATCCTTCATGAAAATTGTTCATAATGATGTTCTTTATCAAAAAAAATAATAAATTTGAGCTTAGCCCAAAGCTAGCTCAAGTTTGACCTAAGTTTAGCCCTACATGCTTAACTTAAGTCTAAATCCAAATCCATTAAAACCCATCCAAATTAACCATCAAATCAACTTCAAAATAACTTTCATTCTTCATGAAAGTTGTTCATAATGATGTTATTCACCAACCACAACAATCAATTTGAGCTTAGCCCATGGCTAGCCCAAGTTTGACCCAAAC
>JXCR01135827.1:15857-32147 GCA_002079205.1 Phalaenopsis hybrid cultivar | reverse complement strand
GAGCCTCATCCTCAAGTCTTGTGTTTATCCCTCGGGGTAGATACAGGATTTGAGGTAGAGTGCTCTTTCATTTAAACTGTGAAAAATATGGGGTCAGTTTGATTTCATATTTTTCTAAAATTATATACATACATATATATATATATATATATATATACACGTAAATTAAAAAGTCCTTCCGAAGCGGGCGACGGCATTTCGATTCCGGCGACCGACAGCTTCTTACGGGCGACCCCCAAACATTAACCTTTCCCCCTTTTAAGCGCCGACAGTATTGGAGTTTGAATTCTCAGTTTTTGTGCATTTTCTATCGGGATAACTATTGTCATCTCTGCTTTTCTCTTTAAAGATTGTATCTGAGGGTTTGAGTGGTGCTTTGACTGTATCTCGCTCCTGTGGTGGTGACTTCCCTATCTCATTCCACATCCTCCTCACATCGCTTCCAGCAGCCCCCGAACAGTAGCCCGTTGATGTTTTCACTGCAGTTTTCCAATTCTAGCTTCCTGTTCTCGCTGCTGACTCTCAGAATAGCCATTCTCTGTCTCTGCTGCCTCCATTCCCCCTCGCAACAGATACCAAAAGTGACGCCAGTTTTATAATGATCGACTCGGAGCGTGGTCATGACGGTGCAAACCTCAATTATAGTGGTTGAAGCATTCGCTTAAAGGTCCTAAGGGCTCCTTGAGTCACGGTGGGCCGCGTTCAACCCTCAGTACGATCCTGTTTCAGTCAGAAAAGGTGCCCCGCATTCATTGCATAAAAAATTGATGCCAACAGCTAGCAGCTATTTCAAGCTTTTTGTTGGGTCACATATAAGTGTCTGGTAGTCATATAGATCCTTAATGATAAAATCTAAATTATTAGGAGAGATTTGTTTTTAGGACAAACATTGGCAAAACAGACCTTATATTTCAGTTTTTGGGTGGGTGTGGATGATTGTTTGAGCGCTAGCCTAAGTCTTAGCTCCAACCACCTTATTATTGGGACTCAGGGATTATGGGGAGAGATTATTTTAATGAAAAAGAAAGGGATGAGGGGGAGAGTATTTTAATGATTGTGTGCATTGTAATCTCCGCTTTCTTTTGAGTTTTTGCTAAAGTTTTGTTCGCTAAAGTTAAAGATACGACTTTTCTAAGCTGCTATTTTAATGTGGAGTACATTTATGAAAGATTTTGAAAAGCTATGCTTTGCATAAAACTACCTATTTGAAAGAGATATTATAAAGTCATCTTTTTTTGCTAAAGCCTGTCAGTTAGATGACGCAAGAAGCTACAACCTCCAGCAATGTGAATCTGTTGTCTTTTGGGAGATGACATCTCTATGCCCTACATTAGCATGACTTATCATATCCCATAAGTTGGTGCCTTCAGCTTTTCGTGAGTCTACTTCTTCCTTTAGTGTATTCGCTCACATCTTGACTATCAATCCACTAGCTCATTGACTTGACTTCATTCAGTGACTCCAGTTCACCGACCAATTAATTTCATTCGACATTTTAAGGCCATGCACCCTTTAAGCTATGTTCCCCTGTGCTCTTATGTCTACACGCTTGCAATTACATGCGTTCATTTCAGATCATGCACTTACATGTGCTCCTCAACAGATTTTTTGTTGATAACTTTTGAAGCCATTTAGGAGCCACAATCTCACTAGTAACATTCTTGGCGAAGATGCATGCCATTGTGCGGATCTGTTGACTCACCACGTACTCGTTCTTAGTCCAATCCATCACCATCGAGTACTTTGGACCAAGTTAGTTAACCACCTAAATCACAAAATGAGTCAATATTTTATGAAATCCTAAGATGTTCACAAAATCCAGGTTGTTTAGACTAGGCGACAAAGCTCGAGGAAACTTGTCGTAGGGCTGCTCCGTCATTTTAGGTGAAATAATTGTGTCACTTAGGAAAAATAACTTTCTGTAGATCTATATGATTATATATTTAACATTATTGCAAGTATAATTTTTTAAATATTTTGGATGAATATTTGCATTAATTTTATGAATGCAAATTTGTTTTCATTTATGATATCTATGATATTATCATGTTATGAATCTTATGAATATGCTTATGAAATTGTTGCTTGCAAGTATTCATTTATTTTGAATCATGCATATGATTTATGAAATGTCTATGATGGATGCTTGTTACAGGAATTATGACTTCAATAATTTCACAAGTGAGTATGGGTGATAGAGAACGATAAGATTTTCGACTCCTGATATTATTTGAAATATTTGAAATATTGCATTTTGCATTAAAAATTGTCTCAAAAATTACAAAAAGTATGCATGTATGCACTTATTATGTACAAAAGTGTGCCATATCATCTAGGTCGTTGGAAGAGAGTTCATTAATATTGCATACATGCTTCAAAACAAAATTATCTTGTGCAGCCAAGTTGGCACAAAAATGAGCCGCCTTGTTGCAAAAAAGAGGGGTATGTGCAGAGAGCACCTCTTTTAAGGCAGAGAAGAAATCAAATTCCTTGCAATTATGTGGCTATTCTTTCTAATCCTTGTTAGTGGTAGTCTTTTAGATAAGATGATATAACATTAGAGTTATCAATTTCAATAATGATGTCGTTAAGTTCATACATCAAAGCTTCAAGAAACTACTTCATCGAGATGATGGCCATTGGCTCAATCTGAGCACTATCCTAATGTTCAACACCTTTTTCGATGACCATGATGAATTCACCTTTGTTGTCTCTGATAATAAAGCTTGTGCTACCTTGGTGGGATGGAAGGAGAGCCCCATCAACGTTGATCTTCTTTGAGACAATCTATATGGCCGGTTGGTGTTCCAGTGCTCGATGCGATGGGGAAAGAACGCTGAATTTAAAGCTTCCAGTGAGTTGGTGACCAAGATAATGCTAGTGTCGTGCATCTTATCGTGCTTCTTGGAGTTCCTAGCATGTAAACATTGATAGATAGCCTTACAAAAAAGAAGGATAGCCTTTTTGTTCTTTTATTTATACGGGTTATTTCATCAATGAATTCCTGCATATTATGTAAGTTAGGGAGATTAAAGCCCCAAGAGTAAAGTATGTTTAACTCGTTGAATAGTGGTACAATCGTCCATGATGCGGGTGGTGTCTTCAGGCATATTGCATCCCTAAGGGTATAAGTTGTTTTCAGCTAAGCCTCTGTAAAATAGCCGGCATTTTGTGTGTATGGCATCAATACTCAAACACCACCAAAAGATTTATACACTAGGGTGTATTTTGATCTTCTTTATCCAAGTGAACCTATTGTGGAGATTTTTAAACTTGTCTTCATAGGCTAGGGCTGTTACGATTTTTCTACTTAAGGTGGAATTTTGTTTTGCTTGATCATTTGGTTCAAGGGAGTTTGGTATTCAGATGAAGATGAAATTTTGAGAATCGTTAAGGATAGAACGTAGGGAACTGTTGGTACTAGGGGGCTATTTTTAACTGTTATGTTAGGAGGGGCCTAACTTTTATAAACTGTTAATGTAGCCTTCGGTTTGGGTGACAACTCAATGATATGACATGATATAGAAATAGTTGTAGTCTATATAATTATAAGTGACATTCATATAATTAGATTGATGACTTTTATGAATATACTTATGATTACATATGTATGGATGATTAAATGTTTTTATAGCTGTCATATTTTCTTAAATTACATGTTTTTATATGTTTTATACGATTATAATATGTTGTAACATATGTTATGGAAATGCGCAGGATGTACATATGAGCATGCATGTTTGTTTTCTGCCTATAAAATTTTATTTTAGATTTGATTTTTTTGCTGAGCTCATTGTTGCTCACTCTACGTTGTTAACTTTTAGGATGGGGTAAGAAACACCAGGGCAATTAGTCAGGTTTGATCTGTGTATTTTTGCATTTCATAGTTTTGGAAGTTTGTACAGACTTTTGGGTATGTATTTCTATTATGTTGGATTTAGCAGTTCTTTATAGATATATAAGTTTTGGTAATATGATTTTCACGCTTCCGAGTACATGGCCTGGTCCATCCTCCTGCTAAATCAAGAGCCTTCTCCTGCTAAACCCAGTAGTCCGTTCTATCAGTTTAGGCCTCCCCTAAGTCTCTCCTGCCAATGACAGTGACTACAACGACAATGACTATCACGGCGACAACGACGGTGGGAAGTAGGGAGCAAGGGATACACACCTCCTTGAGACGAGTTACAACCGAAACATCATCTCGCCTTCAGGTAGGAGACACCGGTGGAAATCTTGACAAAAAAACTCAAAAAACTGAAAACCTAAGACAAAAGAAACACATATATAAGCCCTTGATAACTGGGATTAAGTCCTATGGAAAATCATCTTGCCTTCGGGTAGGAGACACGGTGAAAGGGTCGATTGACACTCTCGAGTCTGAACTAGTTCGGTCTTGACGAGAGAACACACTAGATTTTTTTTGCGGCTCCTTGTTCGCTCCCTTCCTCGTCTATCTCCCAGGGTTGGGAGAGCTTCAACTTCATTCGTCGAAGCTTCTGTATCTTCGTAGTAAGGATTCAATTCTGCCACGTTGAAGGTAGTAAAAATATAGTAATCCCAAGGCAAGCCAATCCTGTAGGTGTTTTTATTTTGGTTCGATCTCATTCATCGAAGCTTCCGGGTCTTCATATTATGGAGTCAAGTCTGGCACGTTGAATGGAACATAAATATTGTAATCTCTTGGCAAGCCGATCTTGTAGACCTTATCATTTAGCTTCTTGAGGATTCTAAAAGGTCCGTCTGCTCTGCTCTTGAGTTTCTCGAATGATCTCGTTGGAACTCTCTTTAGTCTGATCCACACTAAATCTCCCTTCTTAAAAGTCACAATCTCCCTAGATTTATATTTTTGCGTTTGTTACTTGTGATTTTGTCTATGATCTGTTTTCCGACCTTCTTGTTTCGCCTCTAAATCTCCTGTACCCTTGCTTCGACATTTGTACTAACCTTCGACGTAGGAAGGGCTGATATTGGCTCCAGTGGAGTGAGCAGATTGTGCCCATACACGATTTGAAAGGGGATGCATCCCATAGTCTGACTTACATACCTATTGTAGTCATATTTGGCTTGGGCTAGAATCAAATTTTATTGCTTAATGTTCTTTTCTATAAAACACCTTAGAAGGTTCCCTGGACTCTTCTTCACTACATCTGTTTAACCTTTTGTCTACAAATGAGTTGTTTTAAATTGAATTTGTACTAAGCTCCCCCATAATGTTCTCTGGAAGTGACTTAGGAGCTTGAAGTCCCTATTCGATGTGATGGTGTTAGGGATTCCATACGGCCAAAATCTCCCCGAAGCACAAATCAACGACATGAGATGTGTCAAGCGCCTTATGACATGGCACAAAATGAACCATCTTTAAGAATCGGTCAACCAATGCCATCACTAAATCTTTCTTCCGTTGTGTCCTCGGAAGTCCCACCTTGAAATTCATGCTGACATCTATCCACGTGTCCTCTAGTACCAATAATGGCATGAATAGTCCCATGTTTTGCCCTCTGGTTTTGGCTTGGTGGCAAGTTTTGCATTGTCAAAAGTATTGCTCCACATTCCTTGTCAGTTGGGTCAGAAAAAGTGTTCCTTCACTAGTGCGAGGGTCTTGTCTCCGCCAAAATGACCTGCTAGTCCCCCCGTTGTGACTCTTCGGGACAATGGCTTCGCTTAACATACTTGACATGGGAGTGTCGTTTATAGGAACACGGGAGCATCACATATAGAAACGCAGGTGCGCCACATGTAGGAACACATCCATGATCCTGCATACAGAAGCCGGATGCGAAAAGCCTTTCGCGACTAGATGGGCGTCGTTTTCATGCCTGGATAGAACTGGTCCGAATTTTGTCATAATTGAGGAGTCTGCCGTTCCACTTGGGACACTCCTTATCATCTTATCACTATATATTTGTATTCCTAATGTTTTAGGATTATTTTTTCATTTGTTTTGTTTAGGACAACCATCGACACCCGTTTTATCTTTTTGAGGGATGTATTCAATTGTTTGTATGGTGCTCCGGCTGTATCCCTCACTTGAGGTGGTGTTTATCTTTCTTACTCCCTTTGACATTCTCCGCACACAGCTCTGTGACACCTTTTCTTGCTATAGCTGCCTAGAGTAGTTGTCGACCCTACTCTTTTGCAATTTTTTTCATTCCAGCCTACATTTTCTGCGATTCTAGCTCTTTCGTTTGCTGTCATCACTGTTCCAACCACTATAAATCCTCTCCCTTTTCCTTCCTATCAGTTGTTGTCTCAGTCATCTTGGCCACATCTCTGCCACTTAATCGTTGTCCTAGCCCTCCTGCATCGTCTCCTGCCACATATCCGTCGTTCTAGCCTCCGTGAACCCAAATTCCACCTTATTGTCACCCAAGGCAGCAATGACCTGTTGTTTCGCTGTCATATCTTCTCAATTGCTCTGCGCTCTCACCTTATTGCCACCTTCTAAACCCCTGACGATCACCACTACCATCCTTAGATCCCACCCTAGTTTGGTTACTTGTGTTGTGTATGTTTCTATTTCAAATATTCAAGTATCGTGTTGTTGTGTTTTCTCATTCAAGTGTGTTGATTGTAATAACTTATTTTTTTCGGTAATAATATTTGTTTTTCCTATTGTAGTTTGGGCTAACTCTGGTATCATAACTTCTGGGCACACACAACTTTTTTTTATGGAACAAATAACTGTCATCTCTATGGTATGGTTCTGTGGGTCTGTCCTGACATTGTTTCCAAATTTCTTTGAAATCCTCATCTGCACCATATTACTCCTTCACTATCTTAAATCCCACAACTTTTGACTGTAGGGAGGTAATTAGTGAATGACAGCAGCTAAAAACGTCCGCTACTTGATTTTGACTTTTATGCTTGAGCACTGGAATGACACCACAAATTGTTCGCCCTCAAGTACGGGATAAGGAACCGATATTTGATGGTGGTATTGTTGATAGCTCAACTATCGATGCACATCCTTCATGAACCATACTTCTTGGGCACAATCAACACGGGAACATCGCACTGGCTGGTACTCGCTCTCCAATCCCCTAGTAATGAGATCCCGTTGTTGCCTCTATAACTCTTCATACTCCGCTGACCTCAATCTGTATGTAGGCCTGTTTGACAACACTAATCCTAGAATAAGATTTATAACATGTTGGATATCCCTAAGCAGAATAGGTCCTCTGGTAGGTTGTCGGTCATCACCTCCTGAAACTCGAGTAACAGCCATTGGATCATGTCTGGTGGATTTGTCTCCTCCTCAGCCTCCTCTAAGACGACCTAAAGTCGGTGCCATTTGGACTTCTCAAACTGACTGCAGAAAGTGGCTCATGAGACCTCAGGCTTATCCCCAATAGGTGTAATTACTCCTCTAGAATCCTTAATGGGTAAGAGAACAATACGTCTCCCCTCCATTAGAACGTAAGTACTCTTAAATCCATCGTGTTATGTCTTGCGATCAAATTGTCATGGCCTCTCCAACTCAATTTTGCAGGCATCCCTGGGCAAAACATCACTCTACACTTGGTTTTGTAGTTGATCCTTAATGGCAAACTCGAACTGTTGATTCACTCGTATCTCGTTTTGTTTTTCAACCATGTCAGATTATATGATTGGGAGTGTTTCTGTGTAGCCAAATCTAACTTCTTCACGATGAAAGCAGAGACCACATTCTTACGGCTTCTTCCGTCAATATTGAAGCTGCAAAATTTCCCTCTCACTGTACACCTGGTGTGAAGATACCTTGCCTCAACCACGAGTGATCCCTCTATGGTTCCGTTCATAGAATTCTTTGGTCAACTAGCATTTACCCTTCATCTCTTCGGAGATCGTATTTCTCACCCTGATCCTTAGCTACTTCATCACTCACTTCTTCCTTGACGCCTTGCTCGGTGAATGACTCCACTAAGCTCGTCGGGTAACAGGAGGCAGTGTGCTAATATCTATAGAATTTGAATCATTTATGGGTTGGGATTGTACTGGGTGTGCTGTTGTTCTCTGCTTTTTTCCCACTTTGATCTGTTTTGTTATTTCCTTGCCCAATTTTTCCTACTTTAGGTGTGCTGATGTTAGGACTTATAGTTGTAGGGGGTTGTCTGAACGAAAGCAAATACCTCTGTTGTTTCTGTCGTCTTTTCACTTTCAATGCCAAAGTCCGCACATTCCTTAGTGTCTAAAAGTTTGAACCACATTATTGACGACGAGCCTCAGAGCTCCCAAATCCCACACCCCTTAGTGTCTAATTGGTTTGCCATTGAACCACATTATTGACGACGAGCCTCAGAGCTCCCAAATACCTTGCTATGGAGTGCTCGTCTATCTCTTTCATTTCACATTTCAACTTGAGCTGCATCAATCTTGTCATATATTCCTCCATTGATAACTCCTATTGCAGGTGGTGGAGTTTTATGAAAATATTTTGACGGGAGTGTAGGGGAGATATTGTCGCTGCATTGCCTTTTTAATCTTCTTCCAAGAAGAGATTCTATCCCGTCCTTCTCTTTGTCTCTCCCTCTTTAGGTTTTCCCATCACAAAGAGGTATTTTTTGTTAGTTTGATGGCAGTCAGCTTCATTCTTCTATCATCTGACACGTCCTTCTATTCAAAGATCCGCTTTACAGTCTGCATTCATTTGAGAAAATCATCTGGATTCATCCTTCTGTCGAAGTCCGGTTGGTCTACCTTAACTCCCAGATCTCTGTGCCCTCCAGTAGGCACTTCCTTTCTCGGCTTCCTATGCTATTGAATTCCGAAATGCCCGAGTCGATTCTTCTTTTCATTGTAGTCATCCCTACAAAAGTGGTTCAGATCTTCTTCTGGCTTTCCTCCACGGATCTCACTATTACAGTTAATGACGACCTCTTCTATGATCTTTTCCTCAATGGCCTCGGGCTGTAGCATCACTTGGTAGAGTATTCGTTGATGTTGGCCATGGTAAAGTCCTGGTCATGTTCTTACAATTGTCTTCTTGACGGCATTGTTAGGATTTAGGGGAGGATAGGTGGGAGGAGGTGTGTGGAGTGCGGAAGACAAAGATACTGCGGCTTAAGAAGTAGTTGCTAAAACGGGTACAGGAAGGAGGGCGGCAGCAGGTGGCAGGAGGCTGAAAAGGGAGGCAGCAAATATGAAAGTGACGAGATGGGGCGGCAACAGGTTTAGGGGCTTGGGAAAGGGCCGGGAGCAGGTTGAGGGGGTGGCTGGACTGGTTGGCAGCGAGCTGGAGCGAGGGGAATGGCTGGAAAAGGGGTGGCAGCAAGCAGGCGAGGTGGCGGGACTGGTCGTCAGCGAACTGGAGGTGTTTTGGAAGGCTGGCAGTGAGGGGAATGGCTGGAAAAGGGGTGGCAGCAAGCAGAAAAGGTGGCTTGACTGGTCAGCAGTGAACTGGAGGAAGTTTGGATGCTATGGAAAAGAAATATTATTATTCAAAAATAAATAAAATTACAATTAAAGACACTTGGAACTAGGAAATAACAAAAAGTCAACACAACTCAACTATGGCTGGGGAGCAAAGATGAAGATGCTGCGGCTTAAGAAATGGTTGCTAAAGAGGTTGGAGGTGGCGGGAAGGAGGGCGGCAGCAGGTGGCAGGAGGCCGAAAAGGGCGGCAGCAAATATGAAAGTGATGAGACAGGCGGCAGCAGGTTTAGAGGTTTGGGAAAGGGGCGGGAGTAGGTTAAGGGGGAGGCTGGACTGGTTGGAAGATAACTGGAGGTGCTTTGGAAGGCTGGCAGCAAGGGGAACGGCTGGAAAAGGGGTGGCGGCAGGCAGACGGGCTAGCTGGACTGGTCGGCAGCGAACTGGAGGAAGTTTGGATGATTGACGTCGAGATGGAATGGCTGGGAGTGCTGGCTGGCTGCTGGGTAACAGCTGGGAGGCAGTTTTCCGAAAGATGGCAGTGACTACAGTGAGGGAGGGAGCGGGGGAAGTGGTGGTGGGAAGCAGGGAGCGAGGGATACACATCAGGATGAGTTACAGCAAGAGAATCTTCTTCTCTTTGGATATAATAGCACTAGGAGGGAACATGGAGACGTCAGTGGCAATCTTGACAAAAAACTCAGAAAACTGAAAACCTAAGACAAAGGAAACACATGTATAAAGCCTAAGCTAACTTGGATTGGATCCCCTTATGCAATGGAGGCACTAATCCACAGTGAAAGGGCCGATCGGCCCTCCGAGTCTGAACCGGTTCAGTCCAAATGAGAGAACATGTTTGACTTTCCTGTGGCTTTCTATTCGCCNCAGGAGGCCGAAAAGGGCGGCAGTAAATATGAAAGTGACGAGACAGGCGGCAGCAGGTTTAGGGGTTTGGGAAAGGGGCGGGAGTAGGTTGAGGGGGTGGCTGGACTTGTCGGCAGCGAACTGGAGGTGCTTTGGAAGGCTGGCAGCAAGGGGAACGGCTGGAAAAGGGGTGGCAGCAGGCAGACGGGGTAGTTAGACTGGTCGGCAGCGAACTGGAGGAAGTTTAGATGATTGGTGTCGAGATGGAATGGCTGGGAGTGCTGGCTGGCTGCTGGGTAACAGCCGGGAGGCTGTTTCCGAAAGATGGCAGTGACTACAGCGAGGGAGGCAGCGGGGGAAGTGGTGGTGGGAAGCAAGGAACGAGGGATACACATCACCTCTGGATGAGTTACAGCTAGAGAATCTTCTTGTCTTTGGATATAATAGCACTAGGAGGGAACATGGAGACGCCGGCGGCAATCTTGACAAAAACTCAGAAAACTGAAAACTTAAGACAAAGGAAACACATGTATAAGCCTAAGCTAACTCGGATTGGATCCCCTTATGCAATGGAGGCACTAATCCACAGTGAAAGGGCCGATCGGCCCTCCCGAGTCTGGACCGGTTCAGTCCAAATGAGAGAACATGTTTGACTTTCCTGTGGCTTCCTATTCGTTTGTGCCCACGTCAACTACAGCTCAAATTGAATGCCAAAACTGAGAAAATTATTGAAACCTTAG
Source organism: Phalaenopsis hybrid cultivar (assembly GCA_002079205.1). NCBI lineage: Eukaryota > Viridiplantae > Streptophyta > Magnoliopsida > Asparagales > Orchidaceae > Phalaenopsis > Phalaenopsis hybrid cultivar. Next base: position 21,195 of record JXCR01135827.1, on the reverse strand, counting down.
AAACCTAAAACCTTATGATGGAACTGAAACCGAAAATGAAATCAATCTTCAAGAACTTGTTTTATATTATTCTTTTTCCAAAATTGTCATTATTAAGTTTATTTTAGTAATTTAATGGCTCATAATTTTGCAGTGCATTGAGCGAAATATAGTTTATTGCCAACTATCATGTTTTATTCTTTGAGTTTTTAGTTTTTTATGATTTACTTATAAATAACTTGTTATATATTTCTCTTCCCAGCATGGGACCTTCGATCACATTGGTTCCACGGAAAATCCAATTTATTCTGAACCAGATTCATCCATTGGGGCAGCTGTAGCAGCTTCTTTGACTGTTCCTCCACAAGCTGTCCGCACAGTCACGTTTGCTTTGGCATGGGCATGCCCAGAAATAAATTTTCCAAGTGGAAAAGTTTATCATCGGTAAGTAAATTTGCCTCAACGCCAACACTGTTCTTAGAACTAAGCATTGTGCTAGTATGACATTATGCTTTTTAAACAGACGCTACACCAAATTTTATGGAACTGATGGAGATGCAGCAGCTTGTCTAGTGCATGATGCGATTATGGGTAATTTGGAAACTTCACATCCATAATGCAAGCTTCTTGTGTTAATTTATAAGAATTAAAATTTTCTGATTTTATTTTCGTATTAGTGTTCTAAATTTGATTATTGAAGCTTGTTATTTATTATTTTGAAAACGAATGAAATTCCATAAGCATGAAATAGTCGAGGATATAGGGCATAGAGACTTGTAAATGCTATCCACCTTTTATATCCAAACATGAATTGTTCGTAAGTTCTGCATGGTTTTAGTAGTAAAGGGGCCGTTTGGCTATGTTTGGCTAGTACATCATCTATAACTAATGCACCACAACTTAATAGAAGTTGTGATGGAAAATAAGCGAGGGCTAACTAAATTAAAATTTAGGTTTTCTATGTCACATGTGGATATTTTGAATGTGAAGGCTAAAGAACTAGTGGTGACAATGGAGAAAAGATGGATGTCCCATATTTGCAATCATATAATGGAAAGGGGAAGTATTTAATGCTGAGGTAAGGTTTAAGCTTTTTTTTCTTGGGAATGTCAAAAATATGAGGATTCTATTAGTAATGGGTAAAGTCTTGAAAGATAAAAATTATTGAGATTAAAAGAGTTTGAGAGAGAACAATCACATTTAAGCCAATTATTGGTGAGTTCATTATAATTTTGAGTAGTGCATACGTTTAATGTGTATTCAAATATTTAATGAATCAAATTGGGACGAGATGAATGAGTTAGTACCTTGGGGGAAGGCAAATAATTATTATCAATGATTGACAAAAGGATGAGCTATTAAGGGATAAAATGGTTTCGTAATAGGCTATATCTAGTTTTATAGTAACATATGATATTGCATCAGATAACTCATGGACTAAAGAATAATAAAATAACCTAAGTGTATACAAAAAATGTGTCTGCACGAATCTCGAGGCAATCAGGCAGGCCAAGAAAAGAATGACATGGCAAAGTTAGACCCACTGGAAAGCGACCAGCAGAGCCTGAAAAGTCGTCCATTATTCATCCAGATCGACTGAACGATACAAACCCAAAAAATATTCTCTGCTCATGGGTACAAGTCTTCTCATTCGACAAGAATTCCCCCGGCATGAATCGAGAACTAACGACCGACTCAATTCATCCAGCCGACCAACATCAGTTGGACGGACTCACTCCCCCACTATCTCCAAGAGTCCTCCCAGTCGTCGATACCTGACCGACCGATGGTGCCCGTCCAGAAGGTACCTCTCGGCTCATCATCCAAGCCAAAGAATGACAAGACCTTAGTCCCACATGGGTTTATTTACTAGAATAACTTGTATAATCTCCATAAAGCGAGATTATAAATGTAATTTTTTTTTATTGCTCACCCTCTTCTATAAATAGAGGGGTCTTTCCATGTAATAGGACTTTTTTCTTATCTCCTTTCTCTCATGTATCTTCTTACAGGAAGGGACTTTAGGCTCCTCACAATCTCTGTGTATCAAAAACATTCAACTATATAAAAAGGGCCACAAGAACCCAAGTATACCCTATTTTGTTCCGGAGAGGCAAGTCGTTGTGCGCTCATCTATTCTCTTCTCATTCTTTCTTTCCTTTTTCTTTGGTTCAAACACTCTAATCTCTTCTGTGTGCTTACTGGACAAATTTGGATTCAACATCCTGAAAGGTGTGATAAGTATGGAGCATATCTCTAACAAGAAGAAGAACAACTCCAAACAGGAAAAACCCACCACAAAGACACTCCTAACACGAAGTAAATCGAGGAGTACGCACAGTTGGTCCAGGAACCAAAAAATCATATACAAACAATAAGTCTAGGAACCGAAAAATCATGTTTTTATCATCTTTCTTGTAGCTTTGGCTCGAAGGCGAGAATCAGATAGAAATGTACAACTGACTCTTCACGGTCAAGAAATCCCCCTTGCGGAAAACCAACCAGTGGCACCTCGACAACTCTCGATTGACACCGGTCGACTAGCGCCAACCAGGCATAGGCCCTCGGTGCAAAATACTTTCGGCCCTAACTTCTTGAGAGCTTATCAAATGAACTTGAGCTGAGGCGCAACCCCCATCGTGTGATGCTAACAAGGGAATCAGATCCAATATCTCAGTCGACATCCTGGTTGACAATGAAATGGCGTTATCCTTTCAAATATTTTGTACTTTCTCTACTATAAAAATTACATTAACCTTTTCTAACAAGTTCATAAATCAAATCGAGGCTTGGGGAACTCAAAGAGCTCATGTGCTATGACAGATGACCAATATTTTGGGAACTTGAATTTGAGTAGCAAGACCGACAGTGATGACGAAGAATTTCGGCCGACAAAATGCATAAAAAACGACCCACAACGCTCCCGCATCGTAAACCTTGGTCTCTAAACTCGAATTGAATAAAATAAGTTTCCTGAAGGGTATTACGTTAATTACCTCAGTAGTAAATCTGGTTGTTATCTTCGCAAAAGCTGCTACAAGATTCACTTAATAAGCCTAACATAAGGGGTAATCCGTCCAAGGAGTAAATCATATCAAGAAAACGAGACCTAGATAGTGTAATACGTGATCTAGGCATCAATAGCAAAAACTGACAGCGATACAATCTGTTCGATCGATATAAATTACAAAGAATCCAACAACGACACAAGACACTCGATTGGAATGAGGTTGAAGCTTGGCTGGCAGTGCAAACTAACATTCGACCGACAAGTCGCATAAGACCGACAATGTCAAGCATCAAAAACCCATATCTCTAAACTTGACATGGATAAACTCTGGAGGTGTTTTCCTACCCAGTAGTAACAAGCCCCGCGAAGGGGACGACACAAATCACCATAGTAGCGAATCTCAACGGTTACCCCACAAATGCAACAATAAGGTTCGCTTAAGACCTGACGATTGATGCGGCTCGACAAGGCGACGATTCGAGAAACGAAACAGATGGTATAAGTATTGCGTCGAACGATTAATACAAATTAAAGTCAACAGACAAAACATCTCAAAGTCGATCGTTTTTGCCATGCACACTATCGCCAATAATCGAGCGATTAAGTAAAGTGCGGTAAAGGTAAAGCAACATGTATAGCAAAAATTTTCTATTATCATAAATTTTCTACAACATTTTACTACATAACTGTATAGTTCAGTCGGTTACAACCAAACAAAATAATTTTTTTTCCCTAAAAGTATAGGGAAAAAAAGAAAAAGAGAAATAGAAGCCTAAGGAGCATTTGATCCACCAATGTTGTTGCCTTCTTCTCAGGCCGCTCCCCAAAATTTATCACCATCTTTCTCAGGGTCGGAAAGAAGGGTGGTGAATAGCCTCATGTCAGCCCTCTAGGTGTCAACTAGGCCTTCCTTGTCGAAGCAATCGTCAGCCAAAGCGATGCCCGCCTGAGGTTGTTGGGAAAGCCCCTTGACGAAATAGTCATGCGAGGATTACATGAACTCTCAGCCCTATTTATAGATAACGGAAGGAAGTCAAACCATTGCAGGGGCAACAACGTTATTTGCCACCCAAAACCTCTGAAAGGGAGTCAAATTTAACACACATTTAGAGATAGAAAATTTAAATTTTTATTTCATAAATAAAAATATTTACATCTACCGTTCGGCGACTATTCAAGAAAATATTTTACGAAGTCGTTGGCTATTGCTTCAGCTGAGACAAGCTCGCATTGAAGCAGCCACTTGTACAAAAGCTCACCTCCCTAATCTAAACTTATCTATTCCATCTATTTCAGCCTGTGCTCGAGCAGCCGAAGACGCCTCCTGGACGGTCAGTAGCTCTGCCCAAAGAACTGCAACTTATTTGTAGAGGGCGACGACTTCTCGAGGACAGATGGAGGCCATCTCCTCCAATTTTTCCAGTCTATCCACTCGCTCTGCCAGCGGGCGCATCTCTTAGGCCTGAGGAAGTTCAACGACTTTTTTTTGCTGGAAGATTCTGACTTTCCGTCCACCTCCGCTTGGGAGAGACTCAGACAACTGTTTGTAGCCTCAGCTTAGAATGAAGCATCCTTGGCATACCCTCGGTTCGCCTTGGCGACCAGATCAACACCAACTTCCCCCAAAGGTGAATTGACAGACACCACTCCAGTGATTGGGTCGTCTGCATCAAAAAATAATACGAAGCAAGATTTAGAAAAAGAAAACTCACCCAGCCAACACACTCTATACCCATGATTTGATCCCACTCTGAAGTGGTGAAAGAGAACCCTTCCTCGCCAGTCTTCTGCCTTGCTTTTGGAGGAGAAAGGCTGATAACACCCTGCGCATCTGCCAGTACCAAGGCATCCACAACCTCTCCTAGCAACTACTTTTGATGCCCCTGGCGGCGCCAAATCACCAACAGCTTCTTGTTCTGCTACCTTGGATGATAGCTCAAGAGTCTTGGCGAGAACTGATGAACCGACTGATCGCTTCTTCGGACGACCACTCTCCTCCATCAAGGACGCTTCAACTGGATGGCCTTTCTCCTTGGATTTAGGGAGTACTAGCAAAATATTGGGTTTGGAAAAGTTGCAATATTTTGAGCAGACTAAGATGAATTAGAAACACTTGACCATAGAGTTTCATGTGGGAGATAAGATGGTGATGCTTCGCGGTGACCTGAGTTTGTGTAAGACCTTGGTGTCAGCAGGTTTATTGAAGGCATCGACTATATTGGAGTTGCCACTACCTAAGACCTGGTAGGGGATGAGAAGATTTCTAGAACTTACAGGGTAGTATTGGAAGTTCGTGAAGAGTTGTAATTTGATTGTGTAGCTATTAACGGAGAAATTGAAGAAGGATAA
>JXCR01135827.1:0-14985 GCA_002079205.1 Phalaenopsis hybrid cultivar | reverse complement strand
CATTCCGACCAGATTGAGATTTAGGAGAATTGATTAAGAGCTGATGATCCTACAGTTGGTATTGGAGTATGTTATAGATTGAATCTTTACAATATGTGTGTATAGCCAGAAAATTACGTTGTCCTCGCCTAGCCGGAACAAGTGTCAAGCATGCAAAGATATTTCCTCACTTCAATCACCCAACAGTCGCTCAACCACCTGAGTATCAGCCAGCCAGACTTTCTCTGGCCTCATTCGACTAACCACCCTTAGTCGACCTGCCAGACCTTCGGCCGAGCTCCTCACATTAGGCTGCACGACTTCCGACATTCCTTCGAAATGCAGTTCTCGGCCGTCCATTCTTTTAGTTGGTTGGCTATACCTCCTCAAGCCTCATTCAGCCGCCTATCCCCTTAGTCAGATAGCCTCGTTCGGTTGGCCATTTCGCTTTAGGTCGCCCGACTTTCGACGACCGGCCATTTCCACCAACCAGTCTCTACAAATGGATCAAAATCCAGTGTCTCAACTTCTCCGAGAAGCTTTTTCGCCTGTAAACTCCTCGATGGCATCCACCGGTCGGCCACTCCAAAGCCGACAGACCATCCTCATAGTGGGCTGTCCATACGAGGGTTGTCACCATTTTATAGTGTATATANATGACAGAAGCTGGATTTAAAACTGCCCAAGGAGTATATGAAGCTGCGTGGTCCAAGGAAGGACTTGGGTAAACTATAATGCCCTCGATACAACTAACGTAATTCTTTATTTTAATATGAGAATTTTTGTTTTATACAAGCTTATTTTCATGCAACACATACTATATATTGGGACTGAGTTGTTCCTATTATGCTATTGGTTTCTAGCCTCATAAAGGCCAAGGGTGTGCCTCGGCCAAGCAAACATTCATGTTCATTTTTTTGATATTATGGAGACCTTTGTTTGGCCACTCCGACCAGATTGAGATTTAGGAGAATTGATTAAGAGCTGATGATCCTACAGTTGGTATTGGAGTTTGTTATAGATTGAATCTTTACAATATGTGTGTATAGCCAGAAAATTACGTTGTCCTCGCCTAGCCGGAACAAGTGTCAAGCATGCAAAGATATTTCCTCACTTCAATCACCCAACAGTCGCTCAACCACCTGAGTATCAGCCAGCCAGACCTTCTCCGGCCTCATTCGACTGACCACTCTTAGTCGACCGGCCAGACCTTCGGCCGAGCTCCTCGCGTTAGGCTGCACGACTTCCAACATTCCTTCGAAATGCAGTTCTCGGCCGTCCATTCTTTCAGTTGGTTGGCTAGACCTCCTTAAGCCTCATTCGGCCGCCTATCCCCTTAGTCAGATAGCCTCATTCGGTTGGCCATTTCGCTTTAGGTTGCCCGACTTTCGACGACCGATCATTTCCACCAACCAGCCTCTGCAATTGGATCAAAATCCAATGTCTCAACCTCTCCGAGAAGTTTTTTCGCCTGTAAACTCCCCAATGGCATCCACCGGTCGGCCACTCCAAAGCCGACAGACCATCCTCATAGTGGGTTGTCCATACGAGGGCAGTCACCATTTTATAGTGTATATACCTGCATGCCACTCAACTTTACCAACCGGCCTTCATTGGGCAATATACGCATAATATAATATATTATATTATCTTTTACAAAAAAATATATAAATAANGTCTTCCTGAACTTGCAATTATCCAACTTAAAAATCATTGATGCATATACTAACAATTTGAAAAAAACATGAAATTGTGTGTGCGTCAATTTTATTCTCCTTGATGTTATTTTTCTTCTTTTATTTTTAGTGTGATCCTCTTTCCCTGAAGTTATGTATGTCCATCTAAAGTTTTACAGTCAAAACCGTTGCTTCTCAATTGTCATGTCCGTCTTTTTCTCTCTGGAAACTTTTAATAATGCGTGCTTAGCAATGGTTCTTGCCCTTCTATATAGCAATCTCTTGATAATTAATGATAGCCTTGATAGTGCTCCGATAATTAATGACTGCATAAACGTCTTATTTAATTTTAGAGGAAATAGCTATTGTAATTTTGCAAGTAACATAATTTCTTGATTATTATTATTTTGTTTCATAAGCATTTTTTTTAATTAACTGCTAAGTCCTTGTCCTCCCTTGCCAGACCACGAGCTTTGGGAATCCCAAATTGATGAATGGCAAAGACCTATTCTGCAAAACAAGGAACTCCCTGAATGGTAAAAATTGTAATTTTCCTTCTTCTGTAAACTACTGTTTCTTTTCCCAGAATACTTTGAAGTTTCTCAAATTTCTTTATTAGGTATCGTATCAACCTCTTCAATGAACTATATTATCTTAATGCTGGAGGAGCTATTTGGACAGGTATTTAGAATCTCCTTTGTAAGGTCAAAGATTGTGGGTTGCCTCAATGCGAACTGAACATGCCCTGTTACAGATGGGCTGCCACCTATCCAGAGTTTAGCAACAATTGATGAAAGAAAGTTCTCTCTTGATATGTCAAATCCAGTATGTGAAGCCTTAAGCAAGCCAATACCACGAAATAACACTTCACTCCATGTCCTTGATAGGATGTCATCTACACTTGAAAAAATAAATACCCCTATAGCCTCAAATTCTGCTTTTGGAACATCATTACTCCAAGGAGAAGAAAATATTGGCCAGTTACTCTACCTTGAAGGCATTGAATATTATATGTGGAACACATATGATGTGCATTTCTACTCATCTTTTGCCCTTATCATGCTATTTCCAAAGCTTGAGCTCGGCATTCAAAGAGATTTTGCTGCTGCTGTGACAATGCATGACCCTGAGAAAATTAGGATGATGTATGATGGAAAGTGGGTTTCAAGGAAGGTTCTTGGAGCAGTTCCTCATGATCTTGGAATGTCTGACCCTTGGTTCAAAGTTAATGCATACATGCTTCATGATACAAATAGGTGGAAGGACTTGAATTCCAAATTTGTCCTACAAGTTTATAGAGACACAGTTTTCACTGGCGACAAGTCCTTTGCTCGAGCTGTTTGGCCTTCAGTATATATTGCAATGGCCTACATGGATCAATTTGACAAGGATGGAGATGAAATGATTGAGAATGAGGGCTTTCCTGATCAGACCTATGATGTTTGGGCTGTCAGTGGTGTTAGTGCATATTGCGGGGGACTATGGGTGGCTGCCCTGCAGGCGGCTTCAGCCTTGGCACATGAAATTGGTGATAAAGCTGCAGAAGAACTATTCTGGAATAAGTTTCAGAAGGCAAAAACTGTCTACGAGAAGCTTTGGAATGGTTCCTACTTCAATTATGACAGTAGTGGTGGCAAGATAAGCTCATCAATTCAGGCAGATCAACTGGCTGGGCAATGGTATTTAGAGCACCATGCTGTTTGCTTATCCTAATTCTGAGATACTTTACTGATAATTTTAGATGTCATTTTGGTTGAATTAGAAAGCTATTATCATAAGATTCAATTAGTACTATCATCAATTTTGATATTTAATTTGCCATATTTTTTCTGCATTTTCCTACTATTTTATATTATATTTGTTGCAAATGTTTAAGTTCTTTAATCCTATCTATGATGGCAATATCCCGTGAATAAGGCANAGTAAATAAATACCTATAACCAATAATTTTCATAAACATGTTCATCAAATTCATAGTATAATAAAATCAAATGTATCATAAGGAATAAATCAAGTTTATATTCATACAATCTATACAGGTACTAATCCATAGCATACAGAAAATTTTTAAATGTAGTAGTGGCAAACAAATTCACATGAAAATCTATAAAGCTTATTTTTCCTTAATTAGTTCACCTGAGTTGACGTAGTAGTCTTACAACGAGTTTCCCCAAGCTCACCCTAGTCACTGGCTAGTGTAAACAACCTGAAATTCATAAATCTCTTAGGATATTCGTAAATTTTTATCTCAGGTATTATTTTAAGTCGCACATAAAGATACATCTCAATTTTTACTTCAAATGGGTTTCCCTACATAAATTCTCCCCACAAATTACTTCATATATTCTTTTCCTCCCCCCAAACCTTCTCTCCTTCACTTCATTGATTTCATATTAGTTGCCCATTCAAAATCCCACAAACCAAGTTTTTAGTCTTCGACGCAATTTTATCTCTCGTTGCAGCGACTGAAAACAAAAAAGTGCACTAATTTGTGGCCAACGTCAAAATGGAAACGTAAGAAAGGAAAGGAATGTCTCAAATATTGTGAAAGAGGAGTTTATACTCGTTATCTTTCTCTCAGAGCTCTTAGCTGAGAGTTGCGACTCCCTGACCATTCGCTCGCCCCACCCTGCTATAGTGTCAAATTGCAGGAGCTCTTTAGTCCCGTAAAATAAAGACATGGGGGAGGGGAGAAATGAAGGTATGTGGCATTTTACTGAGATCCCAATTAATCCCCTTCGTTGATCATATCTAGTCTTGCACGCACCTTTAAGTGCAAAATACATCGGCTAGCTACAATAATGGAAAACTGGGAGGACAATTAATATTAATAAAGGGTAATTAAATTTATAACTTTATAATTTTGTATTTTCTTTTACGTTAAAAATTCATACTTTGTGCTCTATATCAAATTGATTGATTCAATGCAAAGAATTTTTAAAACTAATTTGATTGAATACTAAGGGATGCAAAATTTGAGGTATACTTTAAAATTGCCAATATTTGGTTTCTATAATACTGCTCTCCTTGTAAAAATTGTTATCAAAATTTTTTAATTAGATGAATAGGAAGGGATATTTTTGTTATATTTCTTGTTTTTTCCATGTAACTTCTTTTTTAGGCTTGCATTTTTATTTTATCTTTGACAAAATGAATAAATTTATTCCTCGACTTTTTAACATCAATTTCTAAGATTTTCTCAAACTCTTCAATGTAAGTTAATTTTTTCTGTACTTCAATGTTGTCATATGAAATCTTTTGGTCTTAATTTGAAACTCATTCTCAACATTGAGATGTAAAACACATCATGAATGCTTGACATATCAGTAGGTAAAGCTAGGGTGTAAGCATTTAGACCAATCCTTTTGATAATTTCAAATGGACTGATCTATCTAGACTCAACATGCTTCCCTGAGAAAATTTGATTGTACATTTCATTAGTCTGACTTTTAAAAATACAAAATCACTAATTTCAAATTCTACCGCTTTGTGTTTTGGGTTGTTGATCATAATCAACTTTCAATTTGTCTTTGATTAACCTTATTTTCTCTGTGGCTTCATCAACTAACTCATAACCTAACATTNCTAATTTCAAATTCTACCGCTTTGTGTTTTGGGTTGTTGATCATAATCAACTTTCAATTTGTCTTTGATTAATCTTATTTTCTCTGTGGCTTCATCAACTAACTCATAACCAACATGTTATGTTCGCCCACATCAACCCAACTTAGTGTCCATTTGGGGACGCTTATCTCGCGCAACGGGGCTTCAGGCCGCAGATTTTAATTTTTTTCGTGTTTGAAAAATGCATTTTGGCAGCTTTTTGGATAATTTATGATGAACGTGGGTCGCGAGTTCAACCCCGCGGCCCGTGTTTTGCATTAAGCATACGGGGTGCTTTTCACTACCCTTCCCTAAGCTCTCTCTCACAAATGAGCTTCTCTCTCTCTTCTCTCACGACCGCGTCAGCTTCTCCCTCCCCTTTCTTGCGACCGAGCTTCCCTCTCTCGTTACCTAGAGATAACTTCCCCGGTCTCCTCTTGTCCAGTTTGTGATCCGTGCTTCGTATTTTTCTTAGATCCTTTCCTTAGTCCTGTGACATTCTCTTCCAATTTTTTTCCGATATCATTACTTTGTGATTGGTTGTTCTCTTGATGGTTTTCAAGTGATTGTTCTCTTACTAGTTTTCGATGAATTTTTTATTGGTTTTTCTCTTTGTGGTTTTGCGTTGATGTTGCATTTTCTTTATCGGGGTGATGCCCTTTACTGTGGATTTGGTGGTGGTTGTTTGTTGGGGTGGTGGATTGCTGTTGGTTTTGGTGGTGCATTGTTGGGGTTGTTGTGGATTCAGAGTAAGGTGCAATGTTTTTGTTAGTGTGAATTCAGAGCATATTTTGCTAACTTTGAGATGTCTACATGTAGCTGTGTTTGGGTGGTTGGCTGAGCTGTGGTGGTTGTGTGGTTGTGTTGTGGCGCTAATTATTATGTTGTGGTTGTTGTCAAATACTAATATTTGGTTTTTTTTGTGGTAGTAACACAATGGTTAAGACTTAAGAAGTCGGTTCATAGCCATATGGGATAGGAAAGCCAAACTCATATTCAACGTCCTCTGTCTTAAGGAGTTTGAGCTGTGAAATAGGCCCACCATCTATTTTAAAAAGGAAGGGTGACAAAATATTATGAAGAAGTTAAGGAAATGACAGGAAAAGAGCAAACTTAAGAAAAAGTGGGACCAATTAAATGACTGGAAATTATGGAAGGAATTAAAATGGAGATCCCCTGGCTTGTGTTGGGATCTAATCAAACAGACTATTGATGCTTCGAATGAATGGTGTCCTAAGAAATTGGACGTAACAATTTTCATTAATTTATTTTCATTAAAGGAAAGACTTTATTTTAATTACTGTCTCTTACTGAACTGTTTGAATTAATCAACTTGCTCGTATATTGCAAGTAGTGCTAGCCATTAGAAATTCAAATTCAACGGAATTGCTGGAAGAGAAATTGGACCGTATGTTCGGTGGGGTTGTGGCAACAGACACTCATGCCTTGACCCCACGTGAGCTTAGGTTTGCAAGTATAGAAGAGGACTTGGAGGCCTAGCAGGTAACTGGCTTCGATGAAGGCCCAAGCTCAAGCCAAAATGAACTGGAGTCCACCTGTAAGTCAAAGCGTCCTAGAGTGGAGAAAAAGAAAAAAAGAAGCGGCTTTCATCAGAAGTCAAATAACAAAACTGGTGGATGTGTGCACGAGTGAGGCTGGGACTTCACATGACACCTCTATAGATGACTTTCTCCGAGTTCTAGAGGTTACTCCCGAAGTTTATGGGGATATGTCGTTATATCTGAAATCCTTGAAGTTACTGGAGGACTTGACCCGTAGACAAATCTTCATGAAGATGCCCCTCGACTGTAGGGTCAGCTATTTACATTTTTTTAATAACAATGACACTTGGTTTTTTTGATTTATTGTTGTATCATTTTGGTTTTTTTCTCGTTGTTTCATCGGATATCTGATTTGGATGATTTTTTCTTTCTCGTACGAACAATCTATATGTTATTTTGTATTTGTCTTCTCACTGTACACTTTGTCTTTCGATTTTAAATGTTTTTTTAACATTGTTTGATACACCTATATTACCTAAACTGAGCACTTGTTTAGCAAGGATTCATAAAGACAGAGGCACAAAAGAAAAATTGCGACAACAATATATATGTTGTACGGAATACTACCACTCATACGTCGGTCGAACTCCCTGCAAGACGTCCACTTATACTGGTGATAAATGGGTTAGGGAGCTACTACAAGGACACCCCACAAGATTCAACAACATGTTCCATATGGCAACGTATATTTATGGATCTCTTGATGAACTACATAATCATCATGGACTTTAAGGCTCCTTAAGAATGACAACAAAAGATGTGCTAGTAATAACTCTCTATATTTTATCACATAATAAATCGATGAGTAGAGCGGTGGAGCGATTTAAGCATTCATCGGAGACAATCAACAAATATTTCTTTGTGGGGTTGAAAGCTCTTGATAGTTTTCGGCACAGATTATTAAGCCAGTGGATCCAACATTCGAAAAGACTCCAACAAATATTGTAAATGACTCTTGGGTATATGTCATTTTTTAAAGTAAATCTTTTTAACTCATTATATGCAAAAGTCAACATAAGTAGCGTGGTTGTCACAATTTTATTTAATTTGTTAGAACTATATTGGAGCGATTAACGAAACCTATGTGGATGCACGTGTATCCAATAATGAAAAGGTCGCATACATTGGACGATGTGGATTACCCACACAAATTGTGATGGTCGTATATGACTCCAACATGTGCTTTATTTTTGTGATGATTGGTTGGGAAGACAGTGCATAAATCATATTTTTGTTTTTGCGACAAAAAATCGAAACTATAGGTTTCCTCACCCACCTCCAGGTTTGTTTAATAATAATCATATTCTTTGTTTATAAATTCATTACTAATTTTTGTATTTGAGAAATAATTTTATTGGGTGGATGCTAGATTTCCCTTACAAGAGGGGTATCTAAAACCATTTTTGTATACGAAATATCACATTCCCAATTTTGAAAGATCCAACGTTGTTGCTTGGGGCAAGAAGAAAATATTTAATAAAAGTCACTCCTTACGTGGCGTAATTGAAAAAACATTTAGAGTTTAGAAGAAAAAACGGGTCATACTGCGTGATATGTCGACGTATCCATTTTTGAAGTAGGTGCAATTGTAGTAGGTACAATGGCTCTGCATAAATACATTTGACGACATCATTTTCGAACTGATGTAGACTTCAGTATGGTTGACAATGATCATTTTGCAAGTCCTGGCAAATGCATTTGAATATCACATAGCACAATCTATGCTACAGCCAAAAGTTGAATCACAAGGTTACACCAAGGATGGCGAAGGTACTGCAGAAATGGTTGAATTGAGAGAGTGGATTACAGACCTCATTGTTGGATGTTGATTGGATAATCCTTATTTATTTTATACAGTTTATTTTTATTTTTTGTTCCTTGTATTACTAATTTTTTTTTTGTTTCTTATTGATATTTTTTATTTTGTACTTTTCACGCTATTTTAAATTATTTTTTTCTTTTTTCATTTCTTTTTTTGTGGGTTTGTGAGGTCCATGATGAGACGTTTGATCTTGTGGGTTTTTTTAAATGACATGTTAGTCATTGTATGATTGGTATCACATGTGAAATATTGATGAGGGAAACTAAGTGTCTTTTTTCTTTTCGATGCAGTGATTTTTGAGGTACTTCTAGATGATCTTTTTTGGTGGTATGCGTATGTGACACAAACGAGCTTGGTATTACGTGGGTTAAAGACAACAAAAAAACTTCTATTTTATAAGATATGTTGTGTTCTTGTGGTGACAAATTCATTAATTGATGTATTGGTTCTCTAAGACCTCATGCTTGCACAAAACTATAATTTATTATTATTATTATTATTATTATCACTTTATACTTGTGTTATGACTAATGGATAGTCTTTTTAAGCATTCAAGAAAGACAGGCTCTAGGATTTCAATGACTTTCCAATGATTGTTCTGCTGCTATGGACTTCAGACTTTTTTGTTGATGTCACGTCAACCACATAATTACGGGAGACTGTTTTACATGTGTCTGTGGAGAATCACGAATTGTGACTTCTTCTGATGGACAAGAAGTATCAACCGCCGAGAGTGATCAGGGATGCAAACTATCCCTGGAGGACGGCATAGCTACTGACATGCGCAGTCTTCACTTTGAAATTAATATTATTATATTATTATATTATTAAATGTTATTTTAATAGTCTTTTTCTTATTGTAAAATCATGATACTCACTGTTAAGTGAGGTGTATAACTTATTTTTTGAACTGTGCTGAATTAGATTTTTGCTTCTTAATTATCAATTATATTGCTATGATAGTTTTGTTGCAGACAACATTACCACATAGGGGCATAATGGTCATTTCTCTATAAACAGTTGTGTTGCAGTTGTTTTCAAATAACAATAAACAAACAACGAGTCAGCTTATCTGCAGCAGCTTCTGCGCAGTAGCTTTCTGGGGCAGTTGCGAATCAACAACTTATTAATAAGCTGCAGCTGCCCTAACCAGATCCTTAGTAAAGTTATGCACTTTCTGTCATACAGTGTTTCATAGAGAGTCATTTTAATACTAGATTGATAGTTATTATTGTAGGCAAACTCGGGGTGTGATCTTCCCAATTGTGCCTCTAAAATCACAGATACAAAGTCTCGCCAGATCTTCCAATACTTGAATTGTTCTTTTGATTGTTTGTATGTTTGTGAGTGAAATGTTATGCTAAGATGTAAATTTGTACCCAAGCTTTGTTGAATGTCTTTCCACCACTTAGACGTAAATCTTTCGTCTGTTTCAGAAACAATAACTTTTGAAATTCCTTGCGATTTGATAATTTCTTTTACTTATAATTTTGATAACTTTTGAAGTAATTTTGTTTGACTGATTGACAATAAATGACCAGACTTTGTTAACATGTGAATAATGACCCAAATGATGTCGTAACCATGTCTAGATCGGAGAAATCCCATAACATTTTCTTCTCATTTTCATTCAGGTATATGTAATGACGTAGCAACTCATTGGGTCTTTGCTTCGTCTTTCAATCTAACAAGTCTGACATTTTGACACATTCTACAACATTCTTATTAATATTTGGCCACCAAAATATCAATTTTAAACACTTAATACATTTTTGTATTAGGGATGAATTGTGTGGTTTGAACATTGGGCTTTATGTAGGATGTTCTGGCTCAAATCAGGAATAATAGGTACCCACAACTGAAACTTGTTTCTGAGAACACTATTTTCATCAACAATTGTATTTGATTTCTTTCCTGATTGAAATTGTTTCAGAAGTTTCGAATATTCATTGTTGACGTCTGAGTCGCATTGATTTTGTCTATTAGAGTTGGTTTTACCATCAACTGATGTTAATATCTCATATCACTTGGTTTATTGACTTCCAACTGTAATAAATCAATTTCTTTAATCAATTCTAACTTCTGAGTGATAATTCGGCGTGCACTTCATGTGAATTTATGGCTCAAAGCTTTGACAACTATATTTGCTCGACCAGGACAATAATTTTATTAAAACAGTAGTCCTTTATAAGCTCTAGTCATCTTCTCTGCCTCAGATTTAACACTTTTTGTGTGAAAATGGACTTCATACTCCAATGATCGGTTTAGGCTTCGTTAAGCTATTCACTTCACTTAATTAAATCACTACTCTTCAAATCATCTGGTAGTTGCATGTCCTGTAAAGTGGCTTGCTATAGTGCTGTGGAATTAGGGGTGTTAATTATACTTAATTAAGGATTTATTAGTTTAATTAAGTTAATAACTTTTTTTTTTATAATTTTAAATATATCCATAATCTATATATAATAAAACATATTGAATTAGTCGTTGAAACATGTATAATTTATAAAATTAGTTCGGTTAAATTTCAGGGAATGCAAAAATTTAAGTATATTTTAAAATAATTTAAATTTTGCCTGATTTAGTCAAAATTGGATAAACAGCATTTGCACCATCGGGGAACCAAATACATCTAGGTAATGGGGAAATATAAAAGTGGAATGGGGGATTGGTCGGATGAAATTTTTGGATTGATTTCTTACATGTTTCTTAGCTTACCAGAGCTCTTGAAAGTTGTAACCCTAGGCGCTTCTTCTTCAGTGTTCAGGTCGCGTGAGGAACCTGCCTACCAAAATTGAGCTGTCCACCCTTCCATATTTTTTTCCTTTGAGCAATTATTACATCCGGACTCCGGAGCAATTTGCGTCCGGAGTCCAATGTTTGGGCGCCACGTGTCAAGTGAAGGATCATTGCGTCCAGAGTCAAATGATGGGACGCCACGTGTCAAGGATAATCCAGAGTCCTGACCTAATATTTTGTGGGGGCCCACTTGACACGTGCGTCCTACCATTGGACTCATGCATCCAGAGTCCTGACCTAATATTTTTTTGCTTTCATATTGACAGGAATTTCAAGAATCACAAACTATTTCCTATGATTCAGACTATGAACTAGCCATACTGTGAATCTTAAGAAATCAAATGCACTCTCTGCATTCTCTTTCCATGCTAACACCATTCAAATTTAACCTTCTTTAAGGGGCTTTCTCACATGCTATTGGAACGCCCATCAAAATATATCAGCTAATTCGCTCTTTACTTGTAGCCCTCTGAAAATACACTCTTTCACACTTCTGCTTTAGATAATTTCATTGCCGATAATTTGAAGCTATCATTCAAAACACTGGCAACGGATTTAACCCAGCATTTACACAGGATTTAAGTTAAACCTCGCCAGACGGTCATTTTAGACAAAATAAATCCAGGAATGCTGTTAAATCTGGATTCTGCAGATTTCGGCTGTAAATCTCAAATTTACTAAATCCCATGAACTGGTGAACTAAACTTCGTGGGCTTGAATTTGAGGTGACACAGTTTTCCGGATTTAACCCATTCAAAACTTAATAAATCCGGATTTACGGGATTTACTGACTCCAACCAACTTAAATCTCATCTGTTGTTGCCAGACAACACCTAAGCTGACCTTGGCTCAGCTGTTCCAGTACTTACTGATTTCCACTCCATGATTACAGGTACTCATTCCAGACCCCGGAAGCCTGGAACAACAAGGAAGAATACAGATCTCTCTGCTACATGCGTCCTCTCGCCATCTGGGCAATGCAGTGGGCCCTGTCCCCACCAGAGCTCCACAAGGAGCTTGGAGTAGACACAATGGGAGGAGATGCTCTCACGTGTCACCAGATGGCGTTCGGTCAGGTTGCAAAGCTCTTGAGACTGCCTGCTGAGGAGACTTCCAAGAGCCTTCTCCGCGTCATCTATGAGATCGCTTGCAGCAGGCTGAGGCCCCATTGATTTTGACGCTAAAACACCTGTAATTCTGCTAATTATTCCTTTGCACATTGTTGTCAAATTTATGATTTTTATTCTTACACAATAAGGAAAATGCTTATATTTGTTATCTTGCAACTATTCTCTTATGTTATCATCAATTTTTAATGTATTCAAGTGTTTGCCACCTAAACCTTCTTTGCTTTTATATCGCTCAAATCTTTTATGTTGCATAAACAAAAATTAGATCTTTTCATGCATGGATATGATGGTATATATGTAAAAATTGAATTTTTGGTGTTAGATATGTAAATATATTTGAATTGAGTGGTTTGCATATGTAAAATCCTACCTTGATCCCTGTGAATATGTGTGTAGGATAAATGAATGGCAAGGAAAATCTTGAGGTATGGAATATTGATGAGGTGTTTGGATTTTGTTTTGTTTTATTTTTTCTTCTAAGTTAAATTCTATTGAATTGAATTAGTTTGATTTAGTTTAAGTTGGTTTAAAGTAATTTAGTTTAATATTTTAATGAAATTAATTGTTAATTAACATTGGTTGAATTTGATTTAATTTTAATAAGATTGATTTCAATTTAATTTGAATTTGTTTTCTTAGTTTCACTTGACTTATAATTTATTTTTTGAATCGGTTTTGACTTGCGTTGACTTTGAGTTGACTTTAAATTTGACCTTACTTTGACCAAGCTTGATTAAGGTCAACCAGGCCTATGTGGGGAGTTTATGAAGGCTTGAGATATAGGCACAAGTATTTAAGTTTGTCTATTTAAAGTTTAATTTTGGCTTGCCAATAACTTATGATCAAATGCCTTAATTTAATTTGTTCAATTTTAATATAATTTTCTTTCATTTTAATGCTCATTTATTAGGCCCCAAGGTCTCATAGGGGCCTTTGGATTTAGATTGAGCCATAGGGTGTTTGTCCTTTATGGATCAATTAAAGGGTTTAATTGAACTTTAAGGAGAAAATTAAAAAAATATTGTCAAAATCATCTTAATTTTTCTAGAAATTATTCTCTAGAGTATGGAGAGACTAGAGAATCAAGTTTAGAAAATTTGGAATTTTTTTTTAATTGTTTTGAATTTTCTATGATTTGATAATTATTTAATGGGTTTAATTAATTGATACTTAAATTAATTTTAAAATTTTTTTAAAAAATCACATGAAGAATTGGAATGGAATTCTAGCCCTCCTATAAAAAATTCATATTAATTTGAGTTATTTTAAGTGAGTTATGAATTGATTAGAATTTACTTAGATCATTGAATTTTTAAGTTTAGAAAATATTTTAATCATTAAATTTACTTTATTTTAATTTTATAATTGTTGTGACCCTTTTGTTGTGATTTTCCTTATGTTTATCTTTTTTTTAATCTCACTTCTCAAACTGCCTCTATTTTTAAAAAAGATAGAGTGATAGAAGAAAAGAACTAAGATAGGCAAGTACTAAGAAAACACAAAATGGTGGATACGAAGACATCCTGTATGACAATCCTCATAACATAAATCAGAGAATAACGGTCTAAAGTGAATCGGACCTTGTTCATCTTGAGAAATACACGATAAAGGATTTACAAGAATCGATAAAGGATTTACAAGAATCTTTGCACATGAAATTAGAGCAAAGTTAAATTTATTTTTTTATTATGGGTTCAATGAGACCACCCACTTTGATGTAATTTCGTGGTCAATTACATCCTCGTGGATACTTAGGAAGACTCTTTATATAAGGAGTTGTGCTTGCTCTTAAAATGACTCTTGACGATAAGGTACCATAAAAATTTTCATCATTCCTATAGAGGAAATCTTTTGTTGTCATAGCAAGATTAGGCTCTTAGGCAGAGGGTAAATCACTATAACCGAACAGGTAGCTACTAGTCAACACAAAAAAAAAGTNGCTAACACACTCTATACCCATGATTTGATCCCACTCTGAAGTGGTGAAAGAGAACCCTTCCTCGCCAGTCTTTTGCCTTGCTTTTGGAGGAAAAATGCCGATAACACCCTGCGCATCTGCCAGTACCAAGGCATCCATAACCTCTCCTAGCAACTACTTTTGATGCCCCTGGCGGCGCCAAATCACCAACAGCTTCTTGTTTTGCTACCTTGGATAATAGCTCAAGAGTCTTGGCGGGAACCAACGAACCGATTGATCGCTTCTTCGGACGACCACTCTCCTCCATCAAGGACGCTTCAACTGGATGGCCTTTCTCCTTGGATTTAGGGAGCACTAGCAAAATATTGGGTATGGAAAAGTTGCAATTGTCGGTCAACTTTTTCGATTGATTAGATTTATTTGAAAAATATGACATATGAAAATAATTTTTGAGATTTAATTTAAGTATATAAGATATATAGTTTGAGTTTTAAAA